>BROG01001169.1:0-110863 GCA_030159075.1 Atrina japonica
CCGGTCTGGTCACACATTTTTCCTCGCCTACTGCATTTCGGTTGATCTTTCCTGAGCAGAATTTTACCTCAAAGTTGAACTGTCCAAGTTGGCTAGCCCATCTCATCTCGGTGGCTCCTAATTTCGCAGACTGGAGATATTTAAGTGGATTGTTATCCATGTAAACAACAAACTTTGCTCCAAGAAGGTAATCACGAAATTTTTTGGTTACTACCCACTTTAAAGCAAGTAACTCTAATTTCATGGAACTGTAATTTTCCATATTTCTTTCCATTGGTCTTAAAGTTCGTGATGCATACACAATGACGACATGTCCGTTTTCTTGTTTCTGTGAAAGAACAGCACCCAATCCATCGAAACTAGCATCATTTTCTAAAGTAAACGTCATGGTAAAATCCGGATAATCCAGTATTGGTGATGACAAACCACTCTTTTAACAATTCGAATCCTACATTCATCCGTCCAGAAATCTTTTAACAATGTATTTGACATTTTTGTTTTCTTTCTTTTGTGGTACACTACATTGATATGTAATTATATAAATTAACTGAAAGCATATGATTCAACACATGGGTGATATTTTTTTCAGAAATTGAAAACATTTTGTGATAGAATAGATAAAATTTTGTGTAATTCTATGAAAGACAATTTTAAAAAGCCCCGATTTTTGAAATTTATTTTTCTATTTTTTCTAATCACAAAATCAGTTGAAATTTTGAATTAATTTATACATTTGAGGCATTTAACTGAAACCGAGATTAATAAAACTTGACCTTCAGGTCTTGTGTATACATGTATTTAGTATAATTAACATGTGCATGTACAACATGGTGGCAAAAGTAAGTAAAACTTTTTGTATTTCTCTATATACTGGTACTGTATTTCATATACCGTAAATCCACAATTTTCAAAACACTATCGCAAAGTTATTTCTTATTCAGTATCAAAGCATTTTTCAGTATGTAGCATTAATTTAGTATTTTGAAATTCCTGTGTTTGTTTTGTTGCAAATATCCAGTGTTTTATAGTTCTAATAAGTTTTATGTGATACAAAGTTTTGTGTAATTTTATGTCTGTTTTTAATTTGTAAATAGGTAATTGGGATATAAAGAATTTATTTTTCTGTTTAAATTGCTGAATCTTGAAAACACTTTTATATATCAAAAACAGATAGTTTGAGTAAGTTGGTAAAATGTTAACAAAATTTATTTTGATAAATAATTTTATGTGAATTTTTTTGAAAATTTGTGGATTTATATGAAATATATACAGTGGAACCTCACCATTAAGACCACCTAAGTGACCGTCTAAAAGTGGTCTGATTATTGAGGTGGTCTCTTAAGTGAGGTTCTGTACTTATTAAATATTTATCAAGAGACTGAAATCTTGTGGTCTGAATTTTGAGGTGGTCTACTAAGCAAGGTAGTCTTTAGGTGAGGTTTCACTGTATATATATATAAAAAATATATTGATTAAATGACTCAACATTTTAGATTAGATTGACCTGATTGGGACAGAATCTAAACACAATGGCTGACATTCTTTCTTGTTTTAGTCGTTTCAATAGTGTCACATGCCTTATTAATGTATTATATATAAAGTATACATTGTAATTAGATACTCAGCACACACATGCACACACACCCCAGTCATATCTGATGACTGTTTTACCTTATAGTTACTTAAAACCTCTGGTTTAGTGTAAATAAGGATATGTGTGATGCTGTACTTTGCCCTCTTGATGTCATTTACTTCTGTGTACATGTGTGTACATGTATACATTCTGAAATACAGACATAACTTAGTGATAAACAGATAAACACAGAAAAAAATTAAAAAACAGACTTATAATGTAGATTTACATAGACAAACATATATAATTGTATGTACATGCACATGTGCACTCACACACACACACACACACACACAGTGATATACATGCATGCACAGTGACACAAATACACATATCCATGTATATACATATATCACAGAATAGAATTTCATATTTAACAATACTTAAAATCTTATATTTATAATTTTAATAGTTTCAGACATGAAATTCAACTCTGTGATATTGAAATTATTAGAATTATAAATATAAGATAAGAGCTGTCGTAGGTGAAAAATTTCACATGCAAATTTTATGATATATTTTATCTCAAATATATTCCAAAGAGACAGTCTGGTGGTTAGAATAACAAATGCATGTGTCAAATTGCAACAATCTTGCCAAATGTAACCCCAAAAATCAGTTATTGTTTGTCTGCCATTACTTTGAGCATTGCAAATTAACTTTCGGTAAATTTTTACGAAGATTACCTAGTGTCCAATAAACACATGCTTTTTGCAGTTAATATACATTATAATTTTTATTACCCTTTGCATTTATTTTCGTACATCATCATTTCATACCCAGGCAAAGTTGGTCTTTTTCTAAACATTTGCTTCTGATAATATCCACGTGCCAGGCATATCGGGTGATCTCAACACATTTCTAACTCGTCCCATCACATTCTTGGCTTTATAAATCTTAACAGATATGATCATGAACTGCCCAACTCCACCGGACATGGCGGCACAATTGTAAAACACGAGGTATGCATACTTTTCACAGTTATATTGTTTTGATTTTGCCAATATAGCATTCAGGGTTACATTAAAGATAAAAAAAATTTCTTTTAGTGACCTGATATTTTATTCATATATTCATCCAATTTTCTTCAGGTATTTAAGATAGCATTGAAAAGCAAATATTTTACATAATACATGTACTTTCATATAAAAATCACTTCCTGTGTTTTAAAAGTAAATATAAAACACATAAAAATCGTCTGACTTTAACATAATCCGAGCGTGTAAAGGACCCAGATCCCCTGACCGAATTACGAAGTACATTTGATATGGTGAAAGAGTTTATCTGAAAGGTCATTGCATACGGAAATACAGCTTGATTTTTTTAAGGTACGGGAAAGCCTAAATTCTAATAAAACAAATAACTTTGAATAAAAGATCTTTTACAACTTTTCATGTGTTTGATAATGTATTTGAACACACATTTGATCATGTTCTCAACTAAATGTCAGGTGACAAAAATCATCATTGTGACAGCTTATATTGCTTTAAGTATTTTTAAACATGGAATTCTACTCTGTGATACATATATAAATGTTTATACACTGACATACATACTGTATACAGGGTTCAGTTTTGCCTACTACACTTGCAAATGGTTTCGTCCTGTTTCAAATTTGCCCAGACTCATTACCATTCCAATTAAAGATATGATTTTATTTTATTGCAAAGTTTGATTTAAAAATTATTATTTGTGCATGTCTGTTTTATACATGATTACATTAAAGCAATAGGAGCTATCGTAGGTGAAAAATTTTACATAGTAATTTTATGTGATATTTTATCTCATATATATTCCAAAGAGACCATCTGGTGGTTAGAATAACAAATGAATGTTTAAAATTGCAACAATCTTGCCAAACGTAACCAGTAATATCAGTTATTTTTTGTCTGCCATACTTCGAGCATTGCAAATTAACTTTCAGTAAATTTTTATGATGATTACCGAGTGACCAATAAGCATGTGATATTTGCAAGTAATATACATTCTATTCTTATTACCCTTTGCATTTATTTTCGAACATCATCATTTCAAACCTAAATCAGGCAAAGTTAGTCTTTTCCGTCGTTTCAAAACATTCGTTTTAAAACATTCGTTTCAAAACATTCGTTTCTGAAATTGTACACGTGCCAGGAATATCAGGTGATCTCGACCCATTTTTAACTCGTCCCATCGCATTTTCGGCTTTATATATAAACAGTCTTAACAGATATGATCATGAACTGCCCAACTCCACCAGGCATGGCGACATGATTGTAAAACATGAGGCACGCATACTTTTCACAGTTATATTGTTTTGATTTTGTCAATGTCAGCATTCAGGGTAACATTAAAGATCGGGAAAATTTCTTTTAGTGACCTGATATATTTATTCATATGTGCATCTGATTTTCTTTGGGTATCTAAAATAGCGTTGAAAAACATATATTTTACATTATACATGCACTTTCTAATAAAATTCACGCCCTGAATTTAAAAAAAAATATAAAACATAAAAATCGGCCGACTTTAACATAGTCCGAGCACGTAATGGATCGAGATCCCCTGACCGAATTACGAAGTAAATTTGATATGGCGAAAGAGTTTATCTGAAAGGTCTTTGCATACGGAAATACAGTTGGATTTTTTAATGTAAGGGAAAACTTAAAACTTAAAACTAATAAAACAAATAACTTTGAAAAGACAATCTTTTACAATGTTTTATTTGTTTGATAATGTATTTGAACACAAATTTTATCATATTCTCGACAATATGTCAGGGGACAAAAATAATCATTGCGACAGCTTATATCGCTTTAAAGTTATTTTTTTTAAAATCAATTTTGTGTTGTTTGAAATGAAACATATGACAGATACTCTCTGCAAATATTGAAATGGATTAATTTACTGTTTTGAATTTGCCCAGTTTTGAATTCGCCCACTGATGATGAGGGTAAAAGGGGTGAAAATAAAACAGGGGCAGAAATGTCCTTGTATACAGTATATTATACATGTACATACAAAGACACCATCATGTACTTACACAGACAGGTACATACACAGACAGGTAGTAGGTACTTACACAGACAGGTACATACACAGACACCATCATGTACATACACACGCAGACAGGTACATACACAGACACCATCATGTACATACACACGCAGACAGGTACATACACAGACAGGTACATACACAGACACCATCATGTACATACACATGCAGACAGGTACATACACAGACAGGTACATACACAGACACCATCATGTACTTACACATGCAGACACATGCAGACAGGTACATACACAGACAGGTAGTAGGTACATACACAGACAGGTACATACACTTGGTATACAGACCAGACATATTCAGGTGTAAATTTTATAGACATGAATACAAATGATGTAAATATGCTAATCTTTCTGTGAGTAAGCAGTATTTGTAATACACATGCTCAGTCACATGTAATATGCTGGTACAAATATATTACCCTCTCTACAATGTTTAGCCAATAAATAACAATGTGCTATTATCCCCCACTGCCACTCTGTAGGGCATATGCTAAGATATAAAAATTGCCAGTTGTAAAGTGTAATCAACTAATCCTAAGTAGTCATTAGGGCCTTTTATGGATACTAATAAAAAAAAAATTGAGAGACGGATAGATGCAAAAGTTGTACACATCATTTACATGATACATATATGTAAACCATAAGCATTGAATGATTCCACTGCTACAAAACTCTGAAAAAGAATACTTTGTAGCCAAATCTAGGTCACCTCTTGTACAGCTACAGAAGTCTGACATTGAACGCTTTGTTACCAAATCTAGGTCACCTATCTGCTCTATTATCTTAGTTTCTGATGGCCTTTAGTACAGAAGTCCTTAGTCATTAACTTTCTTCTTGCATAAACTTGCATACTTATAGAGGTACACTTGTACACATATACATGCTCATACACGAACAAGCCTGTATATACACTCACACAAACATGATTAAATATGCACACACACAAACATGCTTATATATGCTCACTCACAAACATGCTCATATATGCTCACACACAAACATGCTCATATATGCTCACACACAAACATGCTCATATATGCTCACACACAAACATGCTCATATATGCTCACACACAAACATGCTCATATATGCTCACATACAAATATGCTCATATATGCTCACACATACAAAAATCAGCTTAGGTATATCTTAATTTTACAAATATTAAAACAGCACAGGCTTGCACACAACACACAAAAACACACATACAACACACACACACATACACACACACACACACAGATAGTTGTATATTAATTCTTTTTCAAGGTTGTAACTCATTGATAATGTACACACATCTTTACTTTAGCATAAATTTTTCCAGTCTGTGTAGTCCTAACACATTAATAATGTATGTGAGTAAATTGATCTGATGATTGGAGCAGCAAATAGTGAATATAGAATTGATTTGGAAGTAACAGAAAAAGTGTAATAGGCTGAAAAATGACTGCATGCAAATGAAATTGAAATCTATTCACAAACGAGCTTTTAGTGAGTGCATCAAATGACATGCAGTACAGTGATTTACAAATACAGTAAAACCTGCTTTAGCGACCACCTGTGTATAAAGACCACCTGATTACAATGACAGTTTTTGCTGTCCCCAATATTACCATATGTGTTCAAATCCAGGGTTTTCCCTTACGCATGATTTCTGCGTCACTGACACATAAATATTTTTCAGGATGCAAAATGTGAATATTAGTGAGTCCCTAAGGACACACAAAAACTCAATAATTTTTTTTTCAACCTGAAAATGTGTGCCTTTGTTTTCATATATTCTCTTGAATTTCATTGACTTGAGGACTCACAAATTAAATGAAGGACTCATGAATATTGTTCTTGTGGGTCCCTGGGACAAACTTGAATAACATCCCAGGGAAAACCCAGCAAATCAACCTCTATACAAAGACCACCTATAAAGACGGGTTTTCTTGTGACCCTAAGGAGGTCGCTATATAAAAGTTTCATTGTAGCATATTAACTCAAAACTGACTTTTGTATACAAAGATCTAAAAGAAAGTTGTTAGAATTTAACTTGGGATTATTGTAATAAAGTTTCAGTGTCATGGGATCAAATGTCAAGATTTCAAGCACAAGAGTAAATAGTAAATAAAGATTTTTCATCAAAATTTAAACATGTTTAACTTATTCTCAAGAACCAGTAGGAACCAAACTTGTATCCTCATATGAAGCCACAGTTAGTTTGCAAATGAAAATGGTTAGGTCCCACAGGGGTCCCAGAAGGACCAAAACATTGTACATCTTTGAAAATCTGTTCATGAACCAATGATCACTCAGCAGCCTACTGTTTGCAAATGAAAAGGTGCTAGGACCCTTAAGGGCTCCAAAATGGGCCTTAAGTTCATACACCTTTAAAAGATCTTCTCATAAACCAGTGTTTAGCCTATTCTCACTTTAATCATGTTTGGGGTTGTTGTTAGAAAACAGCATTTAGCAAATGGGAAATAACTATGTGCATTGTAATGTTCCGCAGGAATATTATTACTCGTTCTTCATATGTAGAATTTGGACAACACCAGCTAACAATTTGGCCCCATAGATGCCAGATAAGATCTTATCTGGCCGTCTCTTATAGTTAGCTAGCCACCATGTCCACTGACAACAATATTTAACAAATATGATAGTCATGTAAAAACAATTTTGGGATGAAATTTTCAGATGTTTACTTTCATTGAATTTTCAGAATTGCAGAAATGGTTTTACTATTACTTTGTATGTAGAATTCTGACAACTGTAATTACCAGATAAAGTTATTTTGTTTTGTGCCAGTTTGAATTTTGAATAGTTTTTAACACCACAACTCAATAATTTTTCAGCTAAATGGTGGCAGCCAGTTTTTAGTGGTGGTTCAAAGCCTGATGCTCTAATTATACATCTGTCATAGAGGTCCCACATTTCACTGTGGTATATTTCCATTGTTTACATTATGAGCCAAAGTTTCCTTTTCTGTTAGCAGGGCCCGAAGTCTCAATCTCAACTTCAATTTCATTATTTTGACTATATGATCGTTTGTTAAACTCTTGGGTTTGAGTGATTAGGAAACATAATATTTTTCATCATTCACATATAAAATTTTGTGTCACACTTTTATTTTATCGTAAAAAATGAATAAACAGTTTGAGTACGGTATTCAAAACTTGAGTAAGTACTCAATCAATTTTTTAATATTTCTGTAATTTTCTTCAAATAAGCAATAATTTTAATTATTATTTACAATTGTATGCCATCAGTAGACAAACATGTCCAGTTACAGAATAAATTTTGTATGTTTTTACCATAAACTCATGAAAAGTTAGTTGAGCTTGTGTGCTGAATAAATTTGGTGACGTCGGGCCCAGATCATTTGTAAATATAAAAATGCTCTTTCATGACTTTATGGAAGCTTACATTGTATTTTGTAGGGAGGAAATGCAAGGAGAGAAAAGAACAGCAAGTTCAGAAACAAAGAAGAGTGATGCCGATAGTTCATCAGGAAATTGTGGTGATAGCACTCCAACAGCCAAAGGTAACAAAAAAGGCAACAAGAAGAGTAAGGATAAACCTAAAAATCCATTTATAAAACCTGTCCCACAGATGACGGCCATACAGAAGCGCTTGCAGTCTTTGAGTCAAGTAACAGACAAAAAAGAAGAAACCCAGCCAAAAAATTTCCTTGATACTGAGTTGGTGGAGGTCAGAGACACTGGCCCGATTACTAAGAAGAAAAAGAAAAAAAAGAAGAAATCAAAACAAATAGAAAATGACATCGCGGACTATGATATGATGGACATGAATGATGATTGGCTTCCAAATGAAATGGATGATATTGAATCTGGAGCATATGGATTTCCTCCACAGTTGATGCAGTTGGAACTGGATCAGCCATTTCATGATGGTCCTAATCCAGATGAACAAGGGCATTTTCCATCACGCAGAGGCAGAGGACGTAATAGAAGAAATCGCCATGATGGACCACTACAGAATAGAGATGATGGAGACCCGGCTTTTAGAGGAGGACAGCAAGAAAGGCATTTTCAAGGTCCCCCGAGGCCACTGATGGAAATGTTCGGTCCTGATGCACCTCCTTTTAATGGACCAAATGGAAACAGATTCAGAGGACAAAATGGTCCACAGTTCAGACAAATGTTTCCAGGACCTAATGGTCCACGGCAGCAAGGTCCAAATGGCCCTCAACGATTTGGTCCAAATGGTCCACAGCAGTGTGGTCCTAGGTTCCATGGAGATGATCATCAGTTCCAAGGATCACATATGGATAACCAACATTTTCATGATGGTGATGGTCCAATGGATAATCAACACTTTCATGGCTCTGGACCACCTCCACATTTTCAAGGATCTGGTCCCCCGATGGAAAATGAACATTTCCATGGTAACTGTCCGCCAATGGAAAATCAACATTTTCATGGTAATGGTCCCCCTTTGGAAAATCAACATTTTGGTCCACCAATGGAAAATCAACATTTCCATGGTAATGGTCCCCCAATGGAAAATCAACAGTTCCCTGGTAATGGTCCTCCAATGGAAAATCAACATTTCCATGGTAATTGTCCACCAATGGAAAATCAACATTTCCATGGCAATGGTCCACCAATGGAAAATCAACAGTTTACTAGTTCTGATGGTCCACCATGGCAGGGCCCACCAGTAGATACCATGTTTCAGGGAATGCCTCCACCAGATGGACAGCATTGGAACTATCCAGCAGTGCCTCCATATCAAGGAATGGGTCAAATGGAAGCTCAGCCTTATCAGGGAACCTATCAACCAGATGGGCAGCCATTTCAAACTATGTTTCCACCTCCACAAATGCAAGATAATTTACAAAATACACCAAATTTTAACCAAACTTCTATATTTCCAGTGGCAGGTGAACAAGCAATGTCAAACTTTAATATGTTACCACCCACACCACACATACCACCTGTGCCACCAGTAGTTGGTACAGATGGCAGCATTTCATTGTCTAGTATTCCAGTACCTCCACCACCAAAGGATCCACCTCCTCCACTTGCATCAAATATTGCTCTTCCATTACCATCAGATATTCCTATGCCACCAACTCTAAAATCCAGTGAGTCTGCCAGTACAAATATTTTTCAGTCTGACACAGAAGCCAAATCTGATATAACCTCTACTATGACTTCTTTTTCTTCACACACAGTGGTGGAAACCTCACCTACAGTTACATCAGTGTCTTCAAATTTTCCTCTAGCTGTCCCAACAGTCCCAGATGCTGCTGAAGTACCAAAGTCGGCCCAAACATCAGATACAGACATCCCATCTTTGTCACCAGGTGAACCAGAGGAGGTAAAAAATGTAACAGAGCATATAGCTGCTAATGGGGAGACAACTCTTGTTATAGAAAACAAACCAGTGGTAGGGACTTCGCCAACTTCAGACTTTCTAGACAATGAAAATAAAACAACAAAACAAGAAAAACAACCTGATATTGGAAAACCACAGGAAACAGAGGTGCCACAGGATCCAATAAAAACAACAGCTCAAAAACTTCTAGAGAAAATTGCATTAAAGAAAAAGGCAGCTGCTGAAGGATTGAATTCCACAATCACGGGAAAACCAGCATTAGAGTCCAGATCTAGTCTAGTTAGTAAACCATTATTAAAACCTGTTTCAAAATTTCTACTGCAGCAAGGATACAAACTGAAGGAACAAGTTCAGAAAGGAGGACAGAAAGATGGAAAACTGCAGTTCAATGTTAAATCAACAGGACCAGTAGTTCAAAAACTGAATCCATTGCAGAAAGTGAATCCCAATGAGAAGGCTGAAATTGAGGAGAAGAACAAAGGTGGTGCCAAAGAGCTGTACAAACCAACAAAAGATGACGAGGAGGAGTTGATGGTAGATAAATTAAGTCCAAAACAGAGGGAGCTCTACTATCTGTATAAAGCCAAAGAAATTGAAAGGAAGATTCGTTTAAAGGAGGAAATTGAAAAAGAGAAAGAGGCTGAGCAAGAAAAAGAAAAGGTGGAAAAAGAAAAGGTAGAAAAAGAAAAGATGGAAAAAGAGAAGGTGGAAAATATTGAATTAGCAAGTGAGAAACAAGTAGAGAGCCAGAGTAAAGATCAAAGAACTGACGATGAACCAAGAAAAAACCGAAATAAATCTGAAGAGAGGGAAGAAAGTTCTTACAGACCTAGATATTCAAGAAGATATCAGATGGTTGAGAGTAGAGGTTACAGAGATGACAGAAGAGACAGGCGATCTAATCGGTCTAGAAGATCAAGGTCACGTGATCGAACCTCGGAGCGAAGAAATTCACCAGAAATTTCTCCAAGACGTTCACCTGACAGAGTTTTAGAAAAAGATAGATATCATGATTCAAAAGATAGTTCACCTAAGAGATCAAGATCCAATATTTCTTCCAGAGAAAACTCCCCAGAGAGATCAAGAAGGTTGCAAAAAACATTAAAATATAGGTCTGATAGCACCCCTAAAGATGAATTGCAAAAAGACATTTCTCCTAAGAGAAAAGCAGATAGATTCAGTACAAGAGATCAGCGGTCAGGCAGTAAATCACCAGAGAAATCTGACATATCATCTAGCACCAAAGAAACACCAAAATCACCACAAATGTCCAGTGTGCCTGATTTGTTAAAAGTAAAATCAGGTTTATGTCCTGGTGTTGTTGGATCCAATACAGGGTCCTCGTCACCAGTAGTGGGTGAATACCAGAATAAATCTTTTAAACTTGAACACAGGGAAAAATCAAGATCCAGATCTCCTGAAAAATCAAAGAGGTCATCTGTGTCACCATATAGGATTAGGAAAATGTCTTCCTCACCCGAACGATTAAGTTTTAAGGATTCAAGCAAAAAATCCAAAAAGCAGTTAAAGACAAATGAAGATTTAAGAATATCAAGGGAATCACCTGACAGAGGAAAGACCTGGGATGTATCACCAAGGCAATCTAAAAATAAATCTGAATCACCAAACAGGCATTCTATAAAGTCAGAAATGTCCAGGAGCTACAGAGATGTCGAATCAGAGAGCCAAGGCAGAAAAAGGTCACAGTCACCAGAGAAAGTAAGAACACAAAGAAGGTCAAGAAAGTCACCTTCATCACCTTGGCAATCTGATAGCCCCAAAGGATCTGTGTCTGCGATGGATTCTAAAATGTTATATGAATCACCAAAACACAAACTGTCACCACATTCACCTGATGAATCAAAACAAAAATTGAAGTTAAAGGATGGAGCAAAGGTGAAATCCATTTCTCCAGAAAGGTCCAGATGGTCGTCAGATTCTAGGGACTCGTCACCTCAGAGATCCAGGTGGTCTTCAAGATCACCCAAAACCAAAAGAAGTCGACATCTACATGATATACTTCCAAATCATAGAAAACCATCATTATCACCTGAGGGAGATATGTATAAGTCAAAATCATCCCGAAAAACCAGAAAAGGGTCTGCATCTCCAAAGAGGGAGAGAAGTCGATCAAAGTCCCCTAAAATGTCCAAAAAATCATTTCCTGGTAAACAAAGACAGCTTTCAGTATCACCACAGAGAAGGGACAAAACATATTCAGCATCGCCTGATAGTAGAGAAAGAAAAATGTCTGTATCACCCAAGACAAGAGAAAGAAATTTCTGTCCATCACCTGAGAGAAGAGGTAGAAAATATTCATCACCAGAAAGAAGAGGAAGAAAATTTTCATCATCACCAGAAACAATTGAGAGAAAATTGTCATTCTCACATGATAGAAAAGAGTCAAAATTTTCAATATCACCAGATGCAAGAAAAATCAAATTCTCTCAATCACCTGAGAGAAAAGGAAGGAGATATTCATCGTCACCTGAGAGAAGAGGAAAGAAATATTCACCATCACCTGAGAGAAGAGGAAGAACGATTTCTTCATCACCTGAAAGAGAGAGAAAATCATCTCGTTTTCATAAAAAATCTAAAAAATCAGCCAAGAAGGGTAAAAAATTGGCAGAATTATCAAAAAGTCAGAAAGAATCATCTGATTCACCTCCAAGGAGAGTGCGATCACCGGATTTACCTGTGAGGTCTCACAAATCAAAAGATTCACCGGAAAGGATAATAGATGTGCCAGATAGGCTATCAGAATCATACAAAAAATGGAGGGAATCCCAAGGGAAGTTACGAGGTCAATCTGATGTATCCAGTGGGTCTAGGGAACCATCAAGATCCCCAGATAAGGATTATAAAATGTCCCAGTCACCACATAGGTCATCTTATCAAACAGATTTATCACCAGTCAGATCTAAAAATAGATCAAATTCACCAAAGGCTAGAAAGTCAAAAAAGAAAAAGAAAAAACATTCAAAAGAACGTTCTCATTCAGCAGAGAAGACTAAGGAAGATCTTTATGACCCATTTGAGTGTGAATCTCATTCATCACAAGAAGTAGCTCCAAAACAGTCAAATAAAAGTAGGTGGTCTGATGCACCGCCAATGCCAAGCCATGAGAACCAATCGGAACATGCACTACATACTACACACAGTGATGTCACAGAAAATGAGAATAATGTATCAAAAGTACTGGATAGTAAACATGGTGATGGTAAAAAAGTACATGATGATTATGATATTGTACATGAGAGGGAGAAAATGAAAGCTTACAGTGAAGGGATGTGTGGTTCTGATAAAATTTGTCAGGAAACGGACGACTTTTCCAAAGTGAGGAGCAGTGAGATGAATGCTTCTGCTGGCAGTAAGACAGATGTTTCTAGTTGTCAAGCTTCCGTTCAAGAAAACCAAGTTAAGAAATGTGATGATATTGTTGACATGGATGTGTGTGATAGTGACTCGAATCAATCAAGTCAGATTTATCAGTATAACATGGAACAAACCAAATCAAATCAATCTGATAGTGTTGTGATAGCTCAAGAAACTTGTGATGTAGTAAAAATGGAAGTGTCAGGTGATGACATTGGTACTGCATCAGTTGAATGGAGCCATGATTCTAGTGATTTACCAGTTGGTTCAGTAAGAGATTTTAGCAAAATTCTACTTGATAAGAATGGAGATTCCAGAGAATCCAGTAATAGTTCTACATCTTTGACAATGGAACAGACAATGGAATCACATGACATTGATGATCATACTGCAGCAAGTTCAGCAGAACACGCTAGCATTCCAGCATCACAGGATTATGATGACAACCAAGATTCTAGGAAAAAGAAATCTCGTAGATCAGTAGAAAGTAAAGAGGAAAAAATGAAAAGAGAATTACGCAAATTGCACATTGACATGGAGAAAAATGTATTTGAATTGGAAGATGAGCAACCAAAGAGAAGGTCACGAAGGTCAAGGTCACGCAAATCAACAGACAGTAATCAGATGGATATGGATGAAACACAGGAGAAATCAGAAATAGAAGAAAACACTCAAAGGAAGTTACGGAGGACTTCCAGGAATTGTACAGACAGCGAGAGTACTAAAGAATCCACAGTTTCCAGTGAACGAACTGAGGCATCTGTTGATATTAAAGATATGGGCAACAATCAGATTTCAAAAATGGATGAAACACAAGCAGTGAAGCTGGAAGACCAAACCGCTGAACAAGCAGATATGAATATTTCAAAAGGGAGAAAACGTGGAAAGAAAGGGCGCTGGCTGAAAAGTAAAACTGAACCGAAAAAAGTTGAACACAAGAAACCTGAGGATATCACATCGGAGAGCCTAACCCCTGATGATTTAGCAAATATATCTCTGCCTGCAGAAAGTAATGAAGACCCAGAAAAAATGGTTGATCAAAAGAATGAAATTAGTTCAACAGAAGAAAGCAGAAATACAGAAAAGATCAGTACAAACATTACAGAACAGTCGTTATCAAAAGATTTGATCAGAAATGTCACAGAGCAAGAAGAAAGTGTAAAAACTAGAAACTCTCAGAGCTGTGTTTTATCTTTTCAACCAGGACAAAGAATGCCAGTTAAATTTCAACTTCCAAAAATTGTTCAGAACTTGAGCTCGGCAACATGGGATGACGAAGATAGCAATGATGCCAAAACAGATCAAAAAATGATTCCAACAACCAGGAATGATAAATTTGATGGTCATGTGACAGGAAGTGATGACAATGTGACTTCAGTAGACCTTCAGCAGTTGAAAAGTGTTGATTCTGAAACACAAAATGTTGAGCATGTATGTGATGAAGATGATTCAGAAATAAGTTTTAAATTTGTGAAACAAGATACAAAAATAAGTGGAGTGAGAGAAAGGTTATCTCAGGACAAAGAAGGTGCTGGATATAAAAAGGATAAAAAACTTGATATTTTTGACTTGGAAGTTGAAGAAGAAAAAAAGAATGAGGAAAAAAGCAAAATCACTGAAAAGAGTATTTCAGAAAATACAAACATTTCAAAATCTATCCCTGCTACAGAGGAGGAAATGGACAAAATGGATGTGGAGATAGGTGGATTGAAGAGCATCTGTGCATACTCTGATTCTGAAGGTGAGGATGACATGGGCAAGTTTGATGATGATGTGAAAGGTATGAACAAAGTGGCAAATAAAGCAAAATTGGAAATTTCTGAAGAACAACACATTCCTAAGGAGGACGATTCATTAATGGATCCTGTGAAAACAGCTACCAATAAACCCTCTGTGGAACCGGAGAAATATACCCATAAGTCATCAGGGAGTACCAAGTCGGAAAAATATGACCCCTTTCAAGATGCATTACAGAGAGCAAAAGATCTCGTGGATAGTAAGCTCTATAGTACAACAAAGACATCCACACAACCACAGGAAAACTATGAACTCAAAGAAAATAAGGAAGAGGTCAAGTCAGGAACAACAGATTCAGTAGACATCCACAGTACTGTTGACATGGAGTTAGATTCAGATGAAGATGATATCCACGATGCATCACTAGACAGCAAAAGTAACACAGACATTGCAAAACCAGAAGTATTTGATTCTGCATTACTTGATATTCCCCTGCCAGAAAGTAACAAAAAAGATAATCTTGCTTCCAAAGTAGTTGTAGACAGTTCAGTATCAAAAACATTTGATCTGTCTACAGTCATGCTTCCAGGAGAAAAAACTGTGCTGGACTTCTCACCTAGTATTGAATCGAAAAATTTGAAAACTGAGGTGATTGTGAAAGGGAAACCTAATATTGCCTTTGAATTAGCAGGCAATAATCAAATGGACACAAATGAAGAAAAAATATCAAATTTGGCAAAGATGGAGGAAAGACCTGGTGTCGAAGTTAAGAAGCAAACTGAAATTGATTCTCAAGATGAAATAGATACAACAACTGCAGACACTGTCATTAAAGAAGCAGATAGTGTGCTGAAGAAAGAAGAAAAACGATCTAAAACAGAAGATGCCAAAGACTCAAAGAAACATGATCACGAGGAAATTAAAATCTTGAAAGTGAAAGAAGTTGAAAAACGATCTTTTATGAAACTGGAGATGAAGCGACCACTGACTGATGTGAGAAATGTCTCGAGTTCTATTAGCTCTGTTTTTGACTTATCTGGAAATTCAGACACAAAACCTTCTCTTGGTAAAGTTACAGATGAAATAGCATCAAAGAAAAAAAATATATTTGAAGATTCAGATGTAAAGACTTCTAAACCTTTGAGTAGATTCTTACCGATGGTAAGGGATAAAAATGATGGCTCGCCAGCAACCAAACGTACATCAAATCTGATAAAAATCGGACCGATTAAACTGCCAGCATTTACAGATACTGCTGATGTAATACAAGGATCTGACGGAAGAGAGTCTAACTCAGAAGTAGAAGATTCTGGTGAACTTGGTCGTCATGAACAGTGTAGTAGCCAATCAGAAATGAGTACTATATCTCGTTTGATAACTCCAAGAAATATGGACATGGAGTCTGTGGCGTCACCTGCAGGATTTGCTGTAATGCCTAAGAGTGTTCCATCTCCACAGTGGAATGATTCCAACGTGTATGAGAGTAAACAACAATTAAGTGATCCAGTGCCTGATACAGTTGCCATGACAATGCAAATGGTTGATGAGTCTGATTATGATAAAAAGGTTGATGAATTCTTAAAGAAAACTGAAACTGCTCAACCTACATTTGAGCAGAAAGTGGATGAATTCTTAAAAAAAGTTGAAAAACCGAAACCAACAGTTGAGCGCAAGTTTGATGAGTTTTTAGAAAAAGTAAGAAAGTCAAATGAAGATCGTAAAATTGATGAATTTTTAGAGAAAGTAAAGAAGCCGACATTAGAACAAAAAGTGGATGAATTCTTGAAGAAAACAGAGAAAAAGGAAAGTAAACCTCGAGATGATGAATACAAAAGTAGCAAATACCACAGCAAGGATGATTATGACCATGATAAGTACAGAAGTCGAGATTACCGAGATGATCGAGATTATAAAGATAGACATGAATGGGAGAAAAAAAGTAAACGGCGTAGAGAGCGAGATTATGATGATCGCTATTATGACAAGCGTGATAGAGATCGTAGCCAAGACAGAAGTAGAGAACGAGGTAGAAGTCGAGATAGAAGCAGAGAAAGATCAAAAGAGAGAATCAGATCTAGAGATCATTACAGAAGTCCTGACAGATCACACCGAAGAAGCAGATCACGCAGTAGAAGTAGAGACAGAGATCGTAGGTATGATAAATATCGTCATAAAAGAAACCGGGACAGAGATGAGCGTAGGAGAAGAGATGATAGCAGCGATGATGAAAGATCATCAAAAAGTCATTCCTCGAAACATAGATCAGATCGGGAAAGAGACGGCAAGGATAGGGAGAAGGAGAAACAATCAGACAAGCTTACAGATGAGTGGTTAAAGTTCCAGTCGGAACTGAAGCCAAAAAAACCAATTGTTCAACAATCCTCTACGATTACTACAAATACTCAACCAGTTACTCAGGGAACAGATTATTATCAAGATGCCTATGGGAATTATTTTCCTGTAAATCCAAATACAAATAACAATGCCGAATACTATCAAAATTACCCCAATTATCAGAGTGGTGCAGTTATACCAGATGCCAATACTGGATATGCAGTCCCTGGGCAGCCTCCACTACAGCAAATGCCTCAAAGTCAAATGTATGGTCAAGAGGCTTTCCCGCCACCACCACAACAACAGGCACCTCCTCCACCTCCACAGTCAGTGTATGGGGTACAGAACCAGCCTCAACAAATGTATGGTGTTCAGGGTCAAATGGTTCAACATAATCAACCCTTGATGTACGGCCAAGACCAGCATTCACAACAAGTAGTTCCTGGAGGTCTTGCTCCAATTCCTGTGCCTGTTACATATGAACAGGGACCAGCTCAAATACCACTTCAATCACAGCCTGTTCCTACACCAGGACAGGTAGTTGGTCTACCTCAGCTAACACAACCTCCTATTCAACAAGGGCAGCCAAATATTCTATCTCAACAAGGACCACCATCTCTTCCTTACCCTCTACAGCCTGGACTAGATGCAGTTCCTCAGATGCAAGCAATACCTCAACCTGGGCAGTTGGATTATAATTTAGATGGTATGCCACCACATAGTGTTCCACTTGGAGTTCAACAAGGGCCGCATGGTATGCAGCAAGGACTGCATCCCAGTAATTCTGCCCCTGCACTACTGGGTCCACCTCCACCTCAACAGTTAAATGAACCATATCCACCTCATGTTCCTGATTTTACAAAAACCACTGGAGGACCTTTGGTTTCATCTTTGAAACAATCTGCGAATTCAGTAGGACAAGAGGGCTTACACAGAACAAAATCAGATGGCCCAAGGGCACCACTACTGCCAACTCCTTTCCCTACACTCCCAGTCTTGCAAACATCTGTAAAGGACAGATCTTCACCAGCCTTAGAGCAGTCCAGTGATCAGAGCTCCAATGAAGACAGTAGTGTAAAACTAAGTGAGAAACATTTTCAGCCTGAAGAGGTCAGCTCTGGAGCAGATACAGAATCTTTGGGAACAGAACCTCCTCAGCAATCAAAACTGATCTCAACATCAGAAGTGGAGAATTCTCCACAGTCTTCCACTTCATCCACAACAAGTTCAACATCTACTGGGAGATTACTGCCAATCAAATTAGGCATAAAGCAAGACTTCCAGGCTGGCAAAGAGTTTGAGCAGACAACGCCACCACCACCTCCACCCTCTAGCTCACCACAAATTAAAGAGGGCAAGCCTCTTAAAGTTAAGTCAAGATGGAGAAGATGGAGTGAGTTGGATATGAGTAGTCCAAATGCCATGGGATTTTCACCCACCCAAGACAGCAACGTACCATCCTCAACAGTGGGGGATTCCTTCGGTCAGAAAGAGCTATCAGAAGAGGAGGGGAGCCAAGAATTTGTAAGTGTCAAGAGCAAGAAGGACATTGTGTATGATGCTTGGGACCCAGCAGCAGATCTTGTGCTTCCTCCAGTGAGCAAATCTGTGAAAAAAGAACCATCAGTTTCTTCCTCAAAGAGGGAAAAGAAAGAAAAAGAAAAGGAAAAGCTGAGTGTACAGAATGCTGATGTTACCTCACAGACAAGTTCTGACAGCAAGTCAGAAGAGGAGGAAAAAACAGAAGATGGTACTCCAAAACCTCCATATTATGCTGAAATTGATGAAAATGTTTATCTTGGGGAAAGGTAAGAGAATTCTGACAGTTAATAAGGCCATTACAAGGTTTTTCTCTGTTTAGCATCTGCTGATAAATAGGATTTGAGATCCCAAAAAGAAAAAAAACAAAACAAACAAACATCTGATCTAGGAAAATAATATGGAACATATCCCAAAAATGAACGGTTAAACATGAACATTTATTTTCATCATTGTGAAAACTAACATTTCATTCTGGTAGGTTATTTATTAGTACCGGTACATGCCAAAGATATGGATGATGCCTGTATTTTCTTCAGAATGCCACATGATTTATTTGCACATTTACTACCATATCCAATTGACCTATTGCAAAATTTCTAACATGTGGCTCTCAGTGTGCATTTGTGACGTCACTTAATTGTGATGTCATAATCACACAAATGTTTGACAGGTCATTTAATTGTGACATCGTAATTCACACAAATGTTTGACGGCCCATTTAATTGTGACATTAAAATGAAAAAGTCTGCTAAAAGCTTTTGCAAATTGTCAATTGCTCGAGATCTCTAACTAGAGACTTACCTTCAAAACATACATAGCAAAATCTTAGCATTTGTCTGATTTATTACATACATATGATTTTCCTTAAATGAAATGATTTGAGATTTAACATATTTTGCATACATAGTCTCTCTTGATGTTACAATCCTGAAAATTCCATTTGCCAAGCAAATTCAGGGGTAATTATCATTAATAGAAGTTCAGAAATTTTTTCTTTTGCTGTAGAAAAAAATCCAAGAAAATGAAGGAAGTGAGGAGAATGCTTTGTGATTGCACAACATCGAGGGAGGACCGAGAAATGGGCTATGAGGCATGTGGTGAAGATTGTTTGAACAGAATGCTTTATATTGAATGGTAAGTTAACATGGTAACCTACTTCCCTGTATAGGTCAGGTCTCTAATTAAAGCATCATGCTTTAAACCATGAAGTTTCTCAAATCTAGCCTGTGCCGCTTTGAGACCAGCTGAAAACTAAGATGATTTTGTGAGAAAGTTTGCCAGTTTACTTGTGGAAGTCTGGTGGTCTCTTCCCAGGAACATTGAAAGTGGGGTCTCTCCTCCACCACTAAAAAATGGCCACTGTCAAATAACTGAACGTTTTTAGTGTGGCATAAAATGCCATTGAAACAAACCAACTTTGTATAGTCTAAAAGTCCCACACCCTAGTAACTCATGTCATACCTCTGTATTATCATTTACACCATTCTAACAACTTTGTATAGGCCCAGCACACCCTAGTAACTATCTCTGTATTACATCATTCTACCTTTGTATAGTAAAGTTATAGTAACTCATTCATACACTGTATTATCATTCATCAACAACAACTTTGTATAGGCCTACAGCCCCACACCCTATAGTAACTCATATCATATCTCTGTATTATAATTACATCATTCTAACAACTTTGTATAGGCCTAAAGTCCCACAGCCCCTCATATCATACCTCTGTATTATCATTACATCATTCTAACAACTTTGTATAGGCATAGCCCCACAGCCTCTCTGTATTATCATTACATCATTCTAACAACTTTGTATAGGCCTTAAGTCCCACAGCCTCTTACCCTGTATAGTTAACCATTCTAACAACTTTGTTTAGGCCTTAAGTCCCACAGTCTATAGTAACTCATGTCTTACCTCTGTATTATCATTACATCATTCTAACAACTTTGTATAGGCCTTAAGTCCCACAGCCAATAGTAACTCATGTCATACCTCTGTGTATTATCCTTTACACATTCATGTAATATATTGATTCCCATGCATCCAAATATATTTGAAAAGTATCAAATGTAACTGATTGTAAAAATCTGTTAAATATGTCTATCTTTGTTTTCAGTGGTAGCAGGTGCCCTTGTGGAGAATACTGTACAAACAAAAGATTTCAAAAGGTAAACTTTATCATAAGTGTTGCATTTCACAGTTTTGTTCTTCATTTATTTACCTTTTAGGTGACTGAGAGCACTGACCTATGCTATATCGTACCAGAATTTTCATAGGATATATTGCCCTAAAATATTGAACTATAAAATGAAAATCTCACTACTGATGTCATGTTGAGGGGGGAGGAGGAATATTTTTAGAGTTGTCTCTCTTTGTATGTAAGTCTATAGGTTACAATAAGTCATCCAAATGGACTTGGATCTTCTGTGGCCAAGTGGTTAGAGCATCACACTTGGAACCACTAAGTCTCTTATTTCTGATCAGCTTAGGTTCGAGCCCTGCTTGAATCTAAGCTAAGTTTTGTGAGAAATTTTGCCAGAAGGCCGATGGTCCCTTCTGGGGTATATTGCAACTGGCCACCACCACAAAACTAAAAATTGTTGAGTGTGGCGTAAAATATCATTCAAAATTAAAATCCTACTGGACTTTGTTGCCAGATTTGGGTCTACCACTAGATGTCGCTTTAAAGAAGCTTCCTGATGGTCTTTTATGACAGTGTGCACATGTTAATGTTGGATTTTAACTGAGAAACATTGGAGGTAATGGGGGCCAACAGACATGGTAAAAATGTACTGCAAATATTTATTGAGAAATTAACTAGAAGGGGGATATTAAAAAAAAAAACAACAACAACAATAACAAGCAAATCTCTAGATAGTCTGTATAAAATGAGTCAGAGTAAGTACATACAGTCATACTTGCATTATAAGCCACCTCTGTATAAAGGGCACCTGCCTATAAAGACCATTTAAACATTTACCTTGCCATCTTAGCTTTTTTATAATGAATTAACCTCTTTATAAAGGGCACCTGCCTATAAAGACCAGCTACTTTTGCCTGTTCCCTTGACAAGTTTGACTGTTTGTTGCTCTCTCTAGATATCAGAAAACATAGTCATTCCTCTTTTATTTGTCCTTTCAGAAACAGTATTCAAATGTAGAACCGTTTGTGACATCATGGAAAGGCTTTGGTTTGAAGGCAAATGAAGATCTTTCTCCGTAAGTAACACATGGCTTTTCTTGTTCATGTGATATCTGAATTTTTATTCATTGTCAACTTTCTGCATGATTACCTTCCCCTGTTCAAATTTCAGCTGAAATATTACTAATGGAATATGTTCTGTGTACTTATAGAATATGCTATAATATGTGTGTTCATAGAATACTTAGAAAATTGGTTGAGTACAAGTTTACTGGCTTCTTCTGGTCACACATCAAGCAAACTTATATGGCATATACGTCTTACGATTCTGAAAACATACTGTGATTCAGATTGTTAACAGACTTTTAAATGAAGAATGTGCTCCTACTTATCTCACCTGCTCAAAAACACTTCCGAGTGGTATCAAAAAATTTCGTGCTCAAAACATTTCATACCCAAAACAAATAGTACCTAATGAGACTAACTGTGTACGATTTGTATTTCCTTGTGTAAGATTTGTGTTGAGTAAGAAACTTCTTGATACTAATGTGAAGTCTTCGTACACAGGTGAGATTAGTAGGAACGCAGTTATCATGAAAGGGTCTGTTGTCACTGTATTTCATTGCTGTGGCTATAAAGATTTGTTGAGTTAAGGATAAATGTTGGGATGTAAAATATGTAGGTGTGAAGTGAGCTTCATAGGTTTTTAGTGTTCTGTGATTTTGAGCTTTATGTTAGAGTGAGGAGAACTTTATAATCTTTGATTTACTCTATGTTGATGTGAGGTGATTTTTGTAATCTTTGATTTACTGTATGTTGATGTGAGTTGAGCTTTGTAATCTTTGATTTACTCTATGCTGATGTGAGTTGAGCTTTGTAATCTTTGATTTACTGTATGTTGATGTGAGTTGAGCTTTGTAATCTTTGACTTTCTCTATGTTAATGTGAGGTGATTTACTCTATGTTGATATGAGGTGATTTACTCTATGTTGATGTGAGGTGAGCTTTATAATCTTTGATTTACTCTATGTTGATGTGAGGTGAACTTTATAATCTTTGATTTACTCTATGTTGATGTGAGGTGAGCTTTGTAATCTTTGATTTACTCTATGTTGATGTGAGGTGAGCTTTGTAATCTTTGATTTACTCTATGGTGATGTGAGGTGAACTTTATAATCTTTGATTTACTCTATGTTGATGTGAGGTGGTGATGTGATTTACTCTATGTTGATGTGAGGTGAGCTTTGTAATCTTTGATTTACTCTATGTTGATGTGAGGTGATTTACTCTATGTTAATGTGAGGTGAGCTTTGTAATCTTTGATTTACTCTATGTTAATGTGAGGTGATTTACTCTATGTTGATGTGATGATTTACTCTATGTTAATGTGAGGTGAGCTTTGTAATCTTTGATTTACTGTGTTGATGTGAGGTGATTTACTGTATGTTGATGTGAGCTATGTTAATGTGAGGTGAGCTTTGTAATCTTTGATTTACTCTATGTTGATGTGAGGTGAGCTTTGTAATCTTTGATTTACTGTATGTTGATGTGAGGTGATTTACTCTATGTTGATGTGAGGTGATTTACTCTATGTTAATGTGAGGTGAGCTTTGTAATCTTTGATTTACTCTATGTTGATGTGAGGTGATTTACTCTATGTTGATGTGAGGTGATTTACTCTATGTTAATTTGACTTTTTTCTTTGATTTACTCTATGTTATGTGAGGTGATGTTGATGTGAGGTGATTTACTCTATGTTAATGTGAGGTGAGCTTTGTAATCTTTGATTTACTCTATGTTAATGTGAGGTGATTTACTCTATGTTGATGTGAGGTGATTTACTCTATGTTAATGTGAGGTGAGCTTTGTAATCTTTGATTTACTGTATGTTGATGTGAGGTGATTTACTGTATGTTTGTAATCTATGTTTGATTTACTCTTTGTTGAGGTGATTTACTCTGAGTTGATGTGAGGTGATTTACTCTATGTTAATGTGAGGTGTGTAATCTTTGATTTACTGATGTTGATGTGAGGTGATTTACTTGTGTGATTTACTCTATGTTAATGTGATGAGCTTTGTAATCCCTGTATGTTGATGTGTGTGCTGTATGTTTGATGTGACTGATTTGTAATATTGAGGTGAGCTTTGTATTTTTGATTTCTTACAGTGGTGATTTTGTATCATGTGAGATTTATGTTAATGTGAGGTGAGCTTTGTAATCTTTGATTTACTGTATGTTGATGTGAGGTGATTTACTCTATGTTAATGTGAGGTGAGCTTTGTAATCTTTGATTTACTCTTTGTTGATGTGAGGTTATTTACTCTGTGTTAATGTGAGGTGAGCTTTGTAATCTTTGATCACCCTGTTGGTGTGCAATAAACTTTGTAATATTTGATTATTTTTATCTTACAGAATCAGTATGTCAGAGGTTCTATTTAAAGCCATGAAACAACAGGCTTTGAACATCATTATTTCATGGAGGTGATGAGGTCATAGACGCCTCCTACAAAGGCAACGTCTCAAGATTCATGAATCATAGTTGTGATCCAAACTGTGAAACACAGAAAGTAAGTTTATTTTTGACATAATGACATCAGGGCCTGGGCCTTTTGAATTTGAAATTTTACCAACATTTTATTGAAATTGGGAAATCTGAAAATACACAAAATTGTTTGAAAATACATGAATGTCTTTAAATTCATTGTCATTTGACTTCAGTTGGAAAATTTTGTCTGCAAATTGGGAAAAATGGAATTTTTTTGGCAAAGGGAATTGGACTTTATTTCGACCCCATACAAAAGGATGGAAAAATCCCTGGAGTTAATTTAGCTCAGCAAGAATCAACATTGATTAATTAGACATGATCGTGCACTGTGATTATCATTTTTTGCCAGCCTTAGATTTTTACCTCTCTACGTTTAAATATTCCATTGCCCACCCTAAAAATAGTTCAGTTTTAATGGTTGTCATAGTTTATGCACAATGCAGTGCTTTCAATAGATTTTGGAGTAAGCGACAAGTGATAAAAAGTAGCCAACAAAAGGGTAATGGTTAACTTCATGTGTAGAATTATACTTGACACCAGTATCTCATGGATCGGGTTAGGTGTTTGGTCTAATCATTTATCCTTTTGAAAGGGAAACATGGCAGGAAAATGGCAGAACCTATGTTGTGGTTAAGCATTTTCAGTGGAAATTAATGAATATACTGTTAGTATTGTTTGTTTTACTTCTATATACACTGATATTAATGGCAGAAAATAGTGTTTTGTAATTCATTTGCCAATTTACTGCTTCGTTGTCCGCGGCACTAGGTAAACATCAGCATTTTGTCTGTATAGAAGAGAAAGTATACGACAAGTTCCACGGCTTTTGGTGAAAATAGCAGAAAGAATTTGTCAGTTGTCGGCTTCTATTGAAAGATCTGACAATTGAATAAAATGACTCAGCTTCTATCCTGAAATTTTGGTGTGAAGCTTTGTATCAGTGAAATATACAATATCATGAATTCAATTATATTCAACATTTGTCGTTTGGAAAAAGTTATGGGACTTTGAAATATTTATGAATGGCTTAGCTCTCTGGGGCATAATATTTCTAAACCTATCTTGTGATATGATTGGACAAATGATAAAACTGATATAATATTCAGATGTTGTAAAAATGTGTGCTTGCTATTTTACAGTGGACGGTGAATGGTGAACTCAGAGTGGGGTTTTTTGTCAAGAAGGATGTTACAGCTAATACAGAGCTGACATTTGACTACCAGTTTGAAAGATACGGGTACGTTTATTGCTTTGTCAAATACACCAATCACAAAGTACTTTCCTAAAAGTTTTTATATAGAGTAACAAAAATAAACAGAAGTAGTATTTTGTTTGTTTGAATGGTGTGTTACGCCACACTCAACAAAATTTGAGTCATATGGTGGTGGCCAGTTTTCAGTGGTGGAGTAGAGAACCCACTTACAATGTACTCGGGAAGAGACCACCAGCCTTCTGCATGTAAACTGGCAAACTTTCTCACAAAATCTGCTAAGGTCTTGGCGGGACTTGAACCTGTGCTGACTAGAGGTGAGAGACTTCATGGTTTAAAGTATGATGCTCTAACCACTCAGTCACAGAGACCCAACACTATCTAGAGGTGAGAGACTTCATGGTTTAAAGTGTGATGCTCTAACCACTCAGTCACAGAGACCCCAACACTATCTAGAGGTGAGAGACTTCATGGTTTAAAGTGTGATGCTCTAACCACTCGGCCACAGAGGCCCCTGAAAGAAGTAGTAAAAATCAAGTTACATGTATATGTACATGTAGTGACTGAGCAAGATATCTTCACTGAAATACAAGTTTGCCATAGATGACAACCATTACAGTTTTAGCGAAATTATTACAAATTTAATTCCCATTTTCTGCATTAAGATTTATCTTGAACAAATTATGGAAAATTCTGTTTCAGGGTTCTGATTTCTGTTTTGTCTTTTATTTACCTGTATTTTCTTATGATGCTATTTCCTTTCAGGAAAAACATTTTCCATAACAGTACATTGTATGGTTATTTAGCAAGTGTTTTCGTAATTGTACTGAAAACATAAATGAAGACGCCGTGTACATGTAGCATAGGGAAAATTAAAAAAGGCATCTTTGTTGAAAAAATCTATGATTAGGCAAACATTTTGCAAGGAATATTGACAGATGTGACCTATACTTAAAGCATCAAAACTCAGAGAATACCGTGTGTATGGTGTCACCTTGTAAGGTTTGTAGATGTGATTGTCTGTTGTACGCATTTATCTTGTATAGGGAGGAAAAATTTCTACGGTAATGTGACACTTGATCTAGTGATGGAGCATTCCACTTACAAGTGGAAGGTCCTGAGTTTGATTATCTGTATTGGGTCATACCTAAGATTTAAAAAAAAAAAGATAGTGACTGTTCCTTCAACAAGTGCTGGGCATTAGTCTGAAAGTCACTTCAATCCAGGTATACCGGAAATGAGGTGATGCTGTTACATATTGTCACAATAGGTCTTACACATTAAAGACTGCATTGGTGTAAGTCCATAGCTTAAAATTTAAAATTAGCATAATGTCACTTTCATTGACCCCTCAGTAAATATGGGTGTATTGTTTGTACACAGTTTTAATTCCATTTATTAATTTTCTAGGATAGTACAATTGCTGTCATCTTGAAGATTTTTTATCACAAATGTTTTGTTTATTTCATTTTTTATTCTGAGAAGTATAATTGACTTAACCTCTCTAATATTTTTTGACGTATAGAAAAGAGGCACAGAAATGTTTCTGTGGGGCTGATAATTGTAGAGGCACCATAGGTGGTAGCAAGACGACACCACTCAAAACAACCAGAAAGGTTGAATTTGAGGAGAAGAAAAAGAAAACAGAACTTTTTGAAGATGAAATGGTAGGTTGCACACATTCTGTAGAATCAGAAAATTTCATTGTGGTTTTAAATTCTTTTATTTTGTTGTTTTTATTTAACAACAAAATTAAAACAACGACAAAATTTAAAATACATTACACCTTGTAATACTATTAATGAATGGGTTCCTTTACAAATCAGATTTTTCTTTCAGTGAAATTTAATGTCAATGAATTTGTTTTATCTGCAAACTGAAATTTTAACCCCATGAAAATATCTGTATATTGTGATTATTTTGGGGGTACAGGGTGTGTGTAAAATTGTCTTTCAAAATAGTGATACACTGTATAGAGATATGACTACATATTTCCTGAAGGAAGGTATTTTTCTATTATTGATAAGTTTGTACTACAATGGAAGTACGTTCAGATTTAAGATATGCAAAGCTTTGTAAATACATGAATCAGTAAAAATGTTTTAGTGCTACGCTATATTCAAACATGATAAAAATATTATTTCAATTATCTATTGATAAATTTCTGAAAATATGGTATTTAATGCCTGATTGAAAATTTACAGATTGAAGACATAAATATGAGTTACTAATGTATATATGCCAGCCATTACAGATTTAGCAGAATTATGACAAATTTTGGTCATTGATCTGGGAGCCATGATGATTTTATTTGTTTTACAGGTGGAAGAAGAGCTGGAAGCTATGTCATTGTTGGAGAATGGCTTAAGAAATAAGGATCACGTGTTGACCGTCTGTCGGTTGATGGTCCGAGCCGAGGCTCCAGAGCACCGTAAAACAATTCTGAAACTACTGCAGGTAGGTTAATTCCTGACTTCTGTTGTATTGTAGTCCATGAGCATGACAGGTACTTTTAAATGGCAGAGAATCAGAACACCTTTACCTTATCTTAGGGTTTTGTCCCTGTTCCTTTTGGTCAGTTGATTCATTCAGAGGATCCATTGTTATCCGACGTCATGATGATGCAATTATAAAGTTTTGAACAATATAGATTTCTCTGCAAAATAGCTGGGCCAGTTCTTTTCAAGTTGTGTGTGTGTTTTGTTATTGTAATGAAAATAAGCATCTTCAAGACTCCAACTTCAGTGTGACCTAATGATAGCCTATTTATGGTCTTTCTGTGGCTGAGTGGTTAGGGCATGGCACTTTAAACCATGTAATCTCCCTCACTTCTAGTCAATGTGGGTTTGAGCCTGGCCAAAACCTAAGCTGATTTTATGAGAAAGTTTTCCAGTTTACTTGCAGAGGGCAAATGATTTCTTCCCGGGTACTATCTTGCCACGTTGTGGCATAAAACACTGTTCAAACAAATAAAATTTTGAAATCATTATGGTGTTGAAACCTTCGCTGATCAGAAGTGAGAATTTTCATGGTTTGAAGCTTGATACTCTCACCAGTCAGCCACAAAGGTCTAAATCAGCTTTTGATGTCAGTAGTCATAATTCGTGAGTAAAATTTGGGCTGAAGTATAATCCATGATTAAATGGCTTTCAAAGTGAAACTCGTAAATTTTTTGTTTTAGACCACCACCGAGAGTAATTGTCTTCGTCTTTTCCTTGATTATCATGGATTGGAGTTGCTATGGAGCTGGATGGCTGACAACCAGGATGAAAAGGGGGAGGTAAAAGTCATGGTACGTTGGTTTTGTTTTTTAGATATGTATATTTTTATTGCCTTTACAGCATTCATCTGTGTGTGATAAAAACATTAAGAAGAATGATAAGATGAATGATGAAAGTAACAGAATCAGTAATTGTAAGATAAGAAATTTTAAGCATGTAAGGTCCATGTCATAGAATGTATTTAATTGTTGTATTAAACAGAACTCCTGTCAATTATTAACAATTCTTTATTGTTTCAACCTATGATACAATATAATACTTACATATAATGTTGATATTACTTCTTAAAACTCACATTATGATTAGTTAAGAGACAAGATGTATTATTGTCCATTTTTTTTTATAACTATAATGCATTTGTATACATAGATGTAGGTTAAGTCCACTCAAAGTTCCTCATGAATTGAAATAATCTATTATTAATTTACAAATGAGTTCATCAAATAATGATTATAAAGTTCATGTTTGAATTTCAATAATACGTATATGAATATATGTTATAAACTTACACATTGACAGGGATCAATTAATAGATTCTGACCAAAGTTTTCCTTATTTCATCTCCGCCTTTTCATTACATCATACTAAACTCTTGTATTACATGTGCTCAGAATTCCGGATTCATTATAATTCTGGAATTAACAACAACATTTGATACAATTGTGTAATTGATAAGTAGAATGTATTGTTAATGGTGAATATTCCAGTATAAAATGATCATCTAATGATTTGATCACATTTCACATTATATCATACTGTGTAGCATCATTTCACGTTGTTGTTGTAGTTGTATTGTTGTTTAACGTCCCACTCAAGAATCTTTCACTTATATGGAGACATCATCAAATGCCAGTGAAGGGCTTCAAATGTTGGCCTATGCACGGTACTTACAGCCATTGTTCAGTGAGCGTTCTTTAATGTGCCAACACCTAATGTGACACAGGATCTCGGTTTTTACTGTCTTATCTGAAGGACATGAAAAGCCAGCCGCCTCTGCCGAGATTCGAACTCACGATCCTCCTGTCGTGAATTGAGCAATCTACTGCGAAGTAACAATGGCTATCGCATCATTTCATTATCACTCATTGTCATGGGAAGGCTAAGTTGGGAAAGGAAGAATGTATTTTTAGATGTGATTTCATACAGTTTGTTTGCCCAAATTGATGTTTTAACTCATGTACCCTGAAAAACATTGGACTCTTTTGTAAAACAGTGATTTAGGCTGGTCCAAATGAGTCTTCCGGGGTGTATGTTTTAATACTCATCTATCAAATCTTTGACAGTTAGATGTTTTACATACTTACATGAGTACAACACAAACAGTAATTGGAAACATTTTATGGATTTATTTCTGGGTAATGAGGAACAAACACTGAAATTTTTTTAAGAAAGCAATTAACAAAATGATGAATGTAGGATTGCATTTAAATCCCTTATGTGACACAGAAAACAGGGGTGGTAAGAGATTGCTTTTTAATCTTTGAAAGGTGTTCATGAAGTTATTTTTAAAAGGTGTTCATGAAATAATTAGTCACATTCATAGCAATTCACTTTAACACCTGATAATATCTGTATGCAAGTGTTGTGATGTTAAAAAAAACAGGCAATCATAGAAACAGTAATTTATCATGTAAAAAATAAGGTCACCTCCTAAGTAGGGAAGTGATTGCCTTACATGTGTTGTATAGGCCATAAAGGCCCCTTCCGTCCTTATCAAGGGGAGTGCTAACCTTCTCTCCTTTCTTACAACACAATGATAGTTTGATTGAGCTCGGGTATATATAGCTAAAAAAATCAAATATACATTGAAATATATCAATTCTGTTTGAATTTTAAATAATTGAAAGTTTTTATTTGAAAGTATTTAAGGATAAATTTTGATACTGTTTCCATCATAACAATTTTCTCTGTCTAATTAGATTTATTGAAATAACAAAAAATTAAAATCTAAATAGATTTCAGACATTTTGCAATTTTTTCGGGACTTGCAACACATATGGATTACTAATGATAAAGGGGAGATAACTCTTACAGCATTAATTCTATAAGTTCAACATGGCTAAAGTTATTGTGTACATAAAATATTTAACTTAGATTTTTACAGTACCGATAGCTTTTGTTTAGCGTTTTTTTTTTAAGATATATAATAAATTTTCAATACAGAATAAATAAATTTTGTTGCATTATTGGAATGTTTGCTTAGTTATTAGTATGAAAATATCATATCTATGGTATCAAATTTATCTATGAAAAATTATAGGAAAATATATTATTACAACTTATTTGTGTTCATTGCCTGTTGAATATATGTATGTAAAATAAAGCCAGGTGAAAATTACACCTGTTTACATTTTATGGCATAACATTATATAGCAATCATGCAGATTCTGACTTCAAACTATTTTTCGGCAGTTTCAAAACAACATAATACACTAAGACTGAGGCTTTCTTCAAGGATATTCACTGTGTGTTATTTCTGCTCATGCATTGCTTGTAAAGTTCATTGTAATATTATTCATAATAGCAGGAGAATTGAACTAAAATGATAATTTTGATAGATAAGGAACTAAAAAGCATTTGCACATTTTAGGAACTACTTCCAACACTCCCATGAATACAAAAGTTCAAAGTACATTAAAACCTTGTTAAACTGCCAATATTTGTTCAGCCCAAATTTGGCATTATAATGGAATTGGCGATAGGTTGAGGGAAACCTTAAATGAAATCATAGGGAAAATTGGAAAAGAGGACTTTCGAAAAATTGTGGCATAAAGCGGCGAGGTGGCAGATGAAATGAGGGGCATTATAAAGAGGATTACTGGATTTACTTTTTGTTGAGGAATATATATAAGTAGGCCTATTGTAGTACCTGAAGTTATCAGAGTTTTGCCAGTCATGTTGGCATAGGCCTATTATAACAAGTATTGTAGCTGGTAAAACTACCTGTATCTTCATGACAAATTTATTTTGTTGTTCACAGACTTCTTATTCACATACACTGTATGTATATTTCAATTAGCGCACTCATATTTTAGTGCTCTTAGGGGGTATATACTTATTAGTGCAATTTTGAATTCACGCAATTAATTTCATTAGCTTTGTCATGTATACAGACTGACAGGATGAATAAATTTTATAACTGTCCTTGAAGGCAAAAGGCGCTAATATTAGAATACCACTAAAATAAGTACACTTACAGTAAATGCCAAGTAATTGCCTAGGGTTTTATATCCCTGTACATTTCAAATGTCATACTCACTCTCTTCAGTTTTTGCAGTTTAAAATGACAATTTTTATTTATTAGATATTTGTTAGTGTAGTAGGAATTTGAATTATTATATTTTGATAATTGGAGATGTAATTAAGAACGACATAAATGGTCCAGTGTTGTTGACATATCAGCACTTGAAGTTTTCTGTCTTGTAAATCTTGTCTAAACCAATATGTTAATAAATGACACACAACTTGTCTGTATTCATTCCAATATTATAACACTTTTTTTAATACTGCACTAAGAAATACAATTGTCTTTGCATACATTCATCTCAGTTCATTTTATAAGTCTCCAGACATTAGTATTTCATTTTAATGGGGCATTAGCTATTTTATTTCTTCCAAAAATTAGTTTTTCCTTTTTTCAATTTAAGGTGGATGAACAATGACAAAAATAACAGATATACACAGGTGTAGAAATTCTTAAATTCCTATATATTTTCTGAAAATTGCTTTAGAAACCCAGGTTTGACACCTTTTCACTTGCAATTGATTATCTCAACCTTACTATTTGTAAATGAACACCACACTAGATCTGACCTTATTTTCACAAAAAAACATAGGAATATAAGATATTTTATGCCTGTGTATATTTTTTATTTGTCATTGTACATCAAGTGCAAGTAGTAAAAGAAATTGAACTAATTTTTGGGGGTAAACGCAGATAACGCCCCTTTAATATCAAAATACTAAAAACATGTAACCAGTGGTGTCACATTATCGTTGTAGTTAATGAAAAATGTGATTTTTTAAAAAAAATTACCTTCAAAAATAAATATTTATCCATGAATATTCACCTGAATGTACATATTTCTTAAAAAAAATTAATTTTACATCACTGAAAGCATCCGTTGGCTTTTTGGTATCGTTTAGGGACTGTCTCATGGTACTATACATATAAAGGGAACTAACTCTTGATTTTAATTTTAGCTATATATCCTTGTTTTTCATAAATCTGTAGATATATTATGAGCTTCATTTGCCAAACCTGATGTTAGTTTTAGATACACCTTATCTGTGAATTCAACAAACCGCGTTTGTATCAGGAGAGGGAAGGTATGAAAATCTGATCATTATATTCCGTAGATGATTATTTAGCCCATTTGTCCTCTTGTCATGTTATCAGTATTGTTCATTTTGTCTGTTTTCTTTTTTTCAGATTTTGTCAACTCTTAAAATGTTCCCAATAACGAACAAAAACATCCTACAAGACAGTAAAGTTTTGTCCCTCGTTCAGAGATGGGCGGGGCGTGATAGTGTTGATGAATTAACGGTTTCAAGTCAAATTGTAACATCAACGCCACCTAGCAAAGAGATGCCGCAGTCAATTTTATCGTCTTCAACAAATAAAGATAAAACGACAAAGAAGAGAGTGAAATTCAAATTAGCAGATGATGCATCTAGTTCAGATAGTGAATCCCGATCTAGTGCCACAGACAATTATGGTGATGTTGCCAATAATGAGCTTTTTTCAGACTATGATTCTAGTCCATCAAAACCAAGAGACAATCAAAGCAAGTTAGATGGTTTGTCGGACTTGCGTCGCCAAGTGCTAGATAAAAACATGGCATCTGAAAGCAGCGGTGTGATGGAATTTTCTAGTCAAACTGCTCAATTATCTCCAGCTGATTCGACCAATAAAATTGACGAAAATAATAAAAGTGATATTGATACAAAAATGGATGACGACAGTTCGTCTGAAAGTCATGTTGATTCTAGTGCTGACAAAAAACAGGGATGTAAAGTTGATGCAGACAGCTCATCCAAGGAAGTTGATGATAGTGATGTGAAAAATATCGAGGATGAAAAATCATGTGAATTTTCAGCAAATAAATCGGAATTAGAATCGTTAGCGGAGGAATTATTATATCTGTGGAAAGACTTAAAGGTAAGATGTGAAGCATATGTCCATGCTCTTCAGAATTTTATAATAAATTCTGATCAGCTGAATTGCCTTATAATAAGGTATTTATTATTGCTTCAGTAAGCTTCGGCACTAGAGTTAATGGGTCCAGCCCATTTTATAAAAGCTGACAGATTATGTTGTCTATTTTCATGGAAATAGTTAAAATGAATTCATGGAGTAAAGTTACTCTTAAAGTTAAGTTAGAGTTAAATTTAAATTTCGCATAAATTTAAGTCTTGGAAACTCAATTTGTAAATATTTTCCTTTGAAATGAATGCATACTTAAGAATGCATGATTAGTCATATACTTACATGTAGAATAAAAAACACAAAGAAGTAAACTATGGGACAAACGAAAAAATACACAGGTTGGAAAGATGAATATTTGAATATGATTAAATAACAGTCATGGATACTCAAATATTGATTTTTGGTTTTTATTTCAGGTCTAGGTTAAAGGGCATTACCTGTGTTTATTTTAAGAAAGAATTTCTCCTTTTTCACTACATAAATTGATATACAATAACAAAAAAGAGATATACACTGGCATAAAAATTCTTAAATTCCTACCTACATGTATTTTGAGAAAATTCTTCAGAGACCCAGGTTTGTCACTTTTTTATTTGCAATTGAAAAACTCTGCCTTACTATTTGTATATGAATACCACAATGGACCAGACCTTATTTTTCACGGAACATGTAGGTATATACGATTTTTATGCCTGTGTATTGCCCTTACTTGTTATTGTACACCAAGTACAAGTGGTAAAACTAGAAAAAAAACTTTTTCTATTAGCTGTGTTTTTTGGGGTGAGCTAATGCCCGTGTAAATAAAATTATTGATACCAAATGTCATTGTTTATATTTATTTTCATATCAGAATTTTGTATTTTGTAGGAAATATTCAAAATACCAAAGAAGCAACAAGTTGAGGAGAGAAAGAGAATTGAGAAAGAACTAGGTGAGAGGAAATGCCCCCCTTTTGATTTGAACATATCCCAGGATGCCAGATTTTTTCAAAAAATTCTGGTTTCAGCTTAAATGTTATCATGATTTTTAGCTGGCCAGGAAAAAATGGCGTAAGCGCTTATTTCATAACCCTGTGGACATCTGTGTAGTGCCAATATCGTAACCCCATCATCATCTGTGAAGTGCTAATATCGTAAACCCGTCATCATCTGTGAAGTGCTAATATCGTAACCCCGTCATCATCTGTGAAGTGCTAATATCGTAACCCCGTCATCATCTGTGAAGTGCTAATATCGTAACCCCGTCATCATCTGTGAAGTGCTAATATCGTAACCCCATCATCATCTGTGAAGTGCTAATATCGTAACCCCGTCATCATCTGTGAAGTGCTAATATCGTAACCCCGTCATCATCTGTGAAGTGCTAATATCGTAACCCCGTCATCATCTGTGAAGTGCTAATATCGTAACCCCATCATCATCTGTGAAGTGCTAATATTGTAACCCCGTCATTGTCTGTGAAGTGCTAATATCGTAACCCCGTCATCATCTGTGAAGTGCTAATATCATAACCCTGTCATCATCTGTGAAGTGCTAATATCGTAACCCCGTCATCATCTGTGAAGTGCTAATATTGTAACCCTGTCATCATCTTTGAAACGCTAATATCATAACCCCCGCATCATCTGTGAAGCGTTTATATCATAACCCCCGCATCATCTGTGAAGCGTTAATATCATAAACTAGTCATCATCTGTGAAGCATTAATATCATAACCCTGTCATCATCTATGGCATGTATGGACAAAAAACTTTAAACCTGGGTTTTTGAAATATAAGTAGAAGAGCTCTAATATTTTACATGTTATCCTTATCAGTCCTTTCACAGATGGTACCATGACCTTGTGACCGAGATAATGCCATTTGACCTACTTCTGAGTCAAGATTTCAGTGTATGAGATGTAAGGTCCCATTCCCAATGCAAAAACAATCCATTTTCTACCAATTTGCAATAAAAATTTTCCAATTGAAGTCAGATGACAATGAATTTGAGGAAAATCTTATATTTTCAAATATTTTTATGTATTTCTAGATTTCCCAATTTTTAGCTCTTCTGTTCAAAGAACAGAAGAGCTATTGCTGTCTGGACGTCGGTGTCAGCATCGGCGTCATCCTTTTTCTGTGTTGAGCTTTTTGTTTCAGTCCATTGTGGGCAATGTACCGCAGCTACAGCATGAAACTTCACATGCACACTGTCTAGGGTCATTACTCAACAGTGCAGGGCAGTTATATGGTCTGCCTTTGTGACCAACAATTTTAATAAAATATAGCGAAAAATCCAAATTCAAAATGCCCAGCGGCCAGTTTCACTAAAGGTCATAACTTTGCCCATAAACGTAGACGTAACTTTAGACATAAGTTGAGTTGCAATTTTATTTACGTGTATGCAGATTCAGTTTCACAAAAGGTCATAAACATTGGCTTACTCCTTATTAAGTTACGTGTAAAATTAGTAAAAGTTCAGAGCAGACATAGACTCAAACGTAAGTATATACGTATGAAGAAAGATATGCCCTTTAGTGAAACTCATTTTAGATGTAAATCTAGATTTTACATTTACACGTGACGTTACAACTTTTATTATACTGGTCCCAGGTCCCTGTCCCAAAAGAGTGGAAAATCCCTGAAGAAGTAGTCACCACTATGCAAAGTAGTGCAGGACATAGCTGAGCGTGCAAGCAGAATGTTTCTGGAAATCTCATTTCTCATTTATATCTGTATGAACCTTATTCAGATAAATATTTATCAGAGAAAGTTGATGGTAAACTATTACTTTTTTTTATTGATTTAGAGAAACCACGGACAAAGCATGTGGTAGACAGGTATGAAATGATACAAGATAAGAGTAAACAAAGAGGTAAGAACATTATATGTATTTCTATACAACAATTGACTCATTCACCCCTTAAGACACATTTAGACTGGTTTAAGTCATTTATTTACAGAAGAGTCGATCGTTTTTCAGGGGTGAATTAGTTAATGTATCCATTGTATAATTGAGTATGTTAGATTCCCCATCTTGGTTAATCCCAGGGAAAAAAGTAAATTTCATTTAAACATAGTAAAGTGAAGAAGAAAGATGACTTTAACTCTAGAGATGTTCTCATTTTTTGCCTCCTAGTTGAAAGTTTAGGGGAGGACATAGTGTTGTTAGCATCTCTCTTTTGATCTTTCTGTTGTCCACAACTTTAAACTTCCTCATAACCATTTAACAAAGCAACAGTGGAGGAGAGAACCTGGAACCAGTTTCACTAAAGGTAGTAACTTTATGTCTAGACGTAAATCTAGACTTATGTCTAAAATGAGTTTCACTAAAGGTCATATCTTTCTTCCTCTGTATAAACTTACGTCTGAGTCTACTTTGCTCCAAACAATTACTTATTTCACATGTAATTTAGTGTAGGTTAACGAGTAAGCATGTTTACAACCTTTAGTGAAACTGAAACAGCATACATGTAAATAAAATCATAACTTGAGTTAGGTCTTAAGTTATGTCCAAGTTTGTGGGCAAAGTTACAACCTATAGTAAAACTGGCCCCTGGTTACAATGTACCAGAGAAGATACCACTGTCCTTTTGCAAGTAAACTCATGGCAAACAATCTCACAAAATCAGCTAAGGCTTCAGAGGGGCTCGAACTTGTGCTGATTTGAGGTGAGAGAGTTCAACAATTAAAGTGCGATGCTCTAACCTCTCGGCTATGGAGACCCCCCCACTGCTGATCTATGATCAGTGGCATATTGTTTTTTGTCTGCCTTACAGTCGGTTGTCTGTTTACGACATTTAGATTTTCAGTTTTTGTGCAATTTTAACAACTAAATTTGATATGTTGCTTTATATCAGCAAGGTATTGGATCAGTTTGATTATGGGCAATTTTTGGCAATGGTCTCAGAATAAGATGACTTGGAAATTTCCGTGAATGACTTTGAAATTTTTGTGAATGATTTAACTCTGAGGGGCATAATGTTTCTCAAAAAACATTTTGTTTCAAATTAAACTTTAGGATTTTTTTATGTCTCCAAACTTCTGGGATCTTTGATGTTTTTATTTACACTGCAGCTGCAGGATGGGACACTGGAAGCCGGAAACGGAAAAGGCCACCTCCACCGCCGCCACCATTAGAGGATGATTCTCAGGATGGCAGGTATGTGATTCTTTTGTATTAAATGGATGCAGTGGAAATTGGAAATCACGGTCTGGGAGGAGATTATCTTTGATCGAGGGAGCAGTTTGACCTTAATTCAATGTCATATACTCTATTTACTCATTTAACCCCAGATAACCAATTGACCACTAGACTCCGGTGAGACTAGTTTCCAATTTTACGATGATATTTTTATCATTGTGACTGTATAGTAGCTGGTGAAATGTTCAGACAGAGTAAATGGACTTTGTAACATGTCAATATATATTATGACATACAGATTGAGTTAATTACTTCACACATTTCTCTATTCAACTGAAGTTAGACGATGACAAATTATATGGCAAATTCACTTTGTATTTTGGTTGTTGGGGCTAGTTTCTATTCAGAAACAGAATAAAAATGTCTGCTACTGGAAAGATCATACTATTGGGAAATTTCAAAATATCTTTCTTAGCTATTTTTCCTATTGAAATTACAGATTGTTTAAAAATGGAGATGACTGCTCTAAATGATTCTTTTGTTACACATGTTGTAAATGCACCGTGCATCTGTTGAGATGAATCAGTACTTAGGAGATCTTAGTTCCCAGTCAGATATATTTATCCGCAGTATTGCCACAAACATGATATCTCTTTTCTTTGACAATAGAAAAACGCTTCTTCCCACCCCACCAAAGATGAGCAAGGAGGAAAGAAGGCAGTTGTTTGAGGCGCAAGTGAAGGCAGAAGATGAGAGGGCAGAAATCCAGCGACAGCAACAGGCGGCCATACTACAGCAGTTCTACAGTGAACCCAATAATCTTCTGTATCTTCAAGATCCCAATAATCCCTTCCATCAAATGACGGAGGAGATGCAGATGCAGATACTACAAGCTCACGGTAAGATTCCTTTATTTTAATCTTGTATTAATTTGGGGTGATTTGTAGCTCGCCTCCTTGAAGTTAACAAGGTAGGGACATATGCCGTGGACCTTTTTTTGTAGTTTCCATGGTGCTGAAATTAGACTCATTCCCAATGCAAAATACTTTTTTTTCCCAAATTAATTAAAAAATTCAAAGGACAGATTGCAACTGTGTTGAAAAATAGATTAATGCAGGAAAAATGCATTTAAAAAAGATATTCCATTGCATTTAGATTTGCATATCTTCAAAATATTTTCCCAATTTGACACAAATTCTGATTAAAATTCTGAATTGTGTCGCCAATGGCATTTTCGCCAGACTGGCAGAAAAACCTATGCTGTCCCTCAAGCACCCAGTGAAGAAGATTGGTGGAGGTCTGGTTTACCTGCTGTTCAGACATCAAGTAAAACTTGTATACAGTGAAACCTGTATATAATGACCTCCTTAGGGGCCTGTTTTACAAAAGGTCCTAAGTCCTAAATCCTAACTTTAGTCCTAACTTCCATGGCAACATATCGCTGATTGGTCAGTCATGTATATTTTGCAACATTGAGCCTGTTTTGGGTTTAGTCTACATTTAAAGCTGTGGTTAAGAAGATTGGTTGAGGTAAGGCTAATTGTGGGATGTTAAAAAACATTGGTGTGATGCACACTTCTCTCCGCCAACATTGAAAACTGGCCGCCACCATATAACTGAAAAATTGTTGTGTGGCATAAAACACTACTGTATTGTTGCTTTTATTCACTGGGGATTTTATTTCGCTATATTCGCAGACAAAGAAAATACCGTGAAATTAAATACTCCTGAATATAATACCTTATACATTTGTACTTATTAATTATCAGAAAGACAATACGGTAACAACAAAAATTAAAAAAAAAGTTATTTCTTATCAAAATGGATTTATATAACCAGACATGTATCACAATCTTTACTTCAGCTTTTATTATACTTCTGTTTTGGAAACTGTTTTGTGCAAAATTTAATACACGTGAATAAGATCTTTTCAGAAAAATGCAAAATTTTCTCCCCATGAAATTAAACAACCATACAGTATGCAAAAAAAAAAAATCCTAACAGGTTTTTGGTGAAGTGCTACAGATTTTTCATTATTACACGGTAAGATATAACAAAAAAAATTCTAATTGAAAAAAAAAATAGGTCACTTAAGTTGCTCATTATTCACAACAGTATGATAAAGCACCTGTTTTTTTATTTAAACAAGCATATGTAAATTCAATTAATCCCGAAAGAAAGTATTGTAGTATATACTTATCTTACCATTGCAGGTTTAGAAGGCGTAGATCAACAGCAATACATTGATCCCAACACTGGTCTACCCATACCCCCTGAACAGCTTCAGAAGCAGTTCATAGACCCCAATACAGGGTTGCCTCTAACACCAGAACAACTCCAGGCTATAGACCCCAATACAGGTCTCCCAATTGTGGCAGAGTATATGAAAGCTGCCTTACAGCAACAAATGCAGCAGTCCAGTTTGATGTATACAGAAGATGGGCAGCCCATACCACCACAACAACAATGGGTTGACCATCAACAGGTATATAATTTCTGACTATTTTTAGATTACTGGTACATTTATGTCCATTTCTGGGTATTGTAAGTTTACCAGACAAATGTGTTTATGTCAGTTTCTTTGTATTGTAAGTTTGCCAGTACCTGTATGTCAGTCTCTGGGTATCAAAGTTTACCATACCTGTATGTCAGTCTCTGGGTATTGTAAGTTTACCATACCTGTATGTCAGTCTCTGGGTATCAAAGTTTACCAGTACCTGTATGTCAGTCTATGGGTATTGTAAGTTTACCATACCTGTATGTCAGTCTCTGGGTGTCAAAGTTTACCAGTACCTGTATGTCATTCTCTGGGTATTGTAAGTTTACCAGTTTCTGTATGTCAATCTCTGGGTATTGTAAGTTTACCATACCTGTATGTCAGTCTCTGGGTATCAAAGTTTACCCGTACCTGTATGTCAGTCTCTGGGTATTGTAAGTTTACCAGTACCTGTATGTCAGTCTCTGGGTATCAAAGTTTACCAGTATTTGTATGTCAGTCTCTGGGTATTTGTTTACCATATGTCAGTCATTCTCTGGGTATTGGTACCAGTTTTGTCTGGGTATTGTAAGTTTACCATACCTGTATGTCATTCTCTGGGTAAGTGTACCAACCTGTTTACTGGGTGTCAAAGTTTACCAGTACTGTATGTCAGTCTCTGGGTATTGTAAGTTTACCAGTCTCTGGGTATTGTAAGTTTACCAGTACCTGTATGTCAGTCTCTGGGTATTGTAAGTTTACCATACCTGTATGTCAGTCTCTGGGTATTGTAAGTTTACCAGAGTCTCTGGGTGTCAAAGTTTACCAGTACTTGTATGTCAGTCTCTGGGTATTGTAAGTTTACCAGAACCTGTATGTCAATCTCTGGGTATTGTAAGTTTACCATACCTGTATGTCAGTCTCTGGGTATCAAAGTTTACCAGTGCCTGTATGTCAGTCTCTAGGTATTGTAAGTTTACCAGTGCCTGTATGTCAGTCTTTGGGTATCAAAGTTTACCATACCTGTATGTCAGTTTCTGGGTATTGTAAGTTTACCAGTCTCTGGGTATTGTAAATTTACCAGTACCTGTATGTCAGTCTCTGGGTATTGTAAGTTTACCATACCTGTATGTCAGTCTCTGGGTATTGTAAGTTTACCATACCTGTATGTCTGTCTCTGGGTATTGTAAGTTTACCATACCTGTATGTCTGTCTCTGGGTATTGTAAGTTTACCATACCTGTATGTCTGTCTCTGGGTATTGTAAGTTTACCATACCTGTATGTCAGTCTTGGGTACCAAATACCAGTGCCTGTATGTCAGTCTCTAGGTATTGTAAGTTTACCACCTGTACCTCTGGGTATGTCTGTATGTCAGTTTCTGGGTATTGTAAGTTTACCAGTCTCTGGGTATTGTAAGTTTACCAGTACCTGTATGTCAGTCTCTGGGTATTGTAAGTTTACCATACCTGTATGTCTGTCTCTGGGTATTGTAAGTTTACCAGTACCTGTATGTCAGTCTCTGGGTATCAAAGTTTACCAGTGCTCTGGGTATTGTCAGTTTCTCTACCTGGTCAGTTTCTGGGTAAAGTTTACCAGTATTTGTATGTCAGTCTCTGGGTATCGTACTGTCTGTATGTCAGTCTCTGGGTATCAAAGTTTACTAGTACCTGTATGTCAGTCTCTGGGTATTGTAAGTATGTACCAAAGTTTACTAGTACCTGGTCTCTGGGTATCAAAGTTTACTAGTACCTGTATGTCAGTCTCTGGGTATCGTAAGTTTACTGTACCTGTAAGTAAGTTTACCATACCCTGTATGTCAGTTTCTGGGTATCAAAGTTTCAGTATTTGGTCATTGGGTAAAGTTTTACCTGTGTCAGTCTCTGTATGTCAGTTTACTAGTACCTGTATGGTCTATCAAAGTTTACCAGTACCTGTATGTCAGTTTCTGGGTATCAAAGTTTACCAGTATTTGTATGTCAGTCTCTGGGTATCAAAGTTTACTAGTACCTGTATGTCAGTCTCTGGGTATCGTAAGTTTACTAGTACCTGTATGTCAGTCTCTGGGTATCGTAAGTTTACCAAAGTATGTCAGTCTCATCGTAAGTTTACTTTGTATGTCAGTCTCTGGGTATCGTAAGTTTACTAGTACCTGTATGTCAGTCTCTGGGTATCGTAAGTTTACTAGTACCTGTATGTCAGTCTCTGGGTATCGTAAGTTTACTAGTACCTGTATGTCAGTCTCTGGGTATCGTAAGTTTACTAGTACCTGTATGTCAGTCTCTGGGTATCTTTATCTTAGTTTGGTAGTTTACCAGTTCATTTATGTCTATTTGAGTGGGGGCCAGGGGCTCTGTGGCCGAGTGGTTAGAGCATCACACTTTGAATAATGAAGTTTCTCACTTCTGGTCAGTGCAGGTCCGAGTTCCCCTGGAACCTAAGCTGATTTTTGTGAGAATGTTTGACAGTTTACTTGGGGAAGTCCAGTAGCTCTTCCCAGGTACATTGTTACTGTGTTCTCTCCTCCACCAATAAAAATTGGTTGCCACCATATAACTGAAAAATTGTTATTGTGATTTTAATTTTGTATGTATCCCCTCCTCATGACGAACTTTCTAACATGAATGATAATGATTCTTTACTATTTTTTTTCAGATGCAACAACCATTTATGAATGCTCAAGGGCAGCTAGTTCAGCCTCCGCCCTCCTCTCAATCTCAGGTTATAACTCAGGGCATAGTTCCACAACAGGATCAAGGTCAAATTCTACAATCAGGGCAGCAAGTTATGTATTCCTCAACACCTCAGGGCATGGTTGTACCACAGACCCCTAATCAAACACCAGGGCAGGTCATACAGGGGTCACAACCAGAAATTCCTCAGAGCTTAAGTTTCTTGCAACAGGTATGTTTTCTGGTTTTATGTCCCAGAGATCAAAGGCAAGGGCATACTGTATGCCTGGATATTTTGCCCTTATGACAGAAAAGACTGCTTGCGGTGGTTGACTGGCAGAGCATTCAATTCCTAAGCAGAATGTTCAGGGTTTGACTCCAGGACTGGGTCATACCAAAGACTTTAAAAAAATATTGGTGGTTGTTCCTTCGCCAACCGCTCGGCATACAAAGTGAGTCACGGTCTTTCGGATGAGACCTAAAACTGTAGAAGGTGTGGCTGGTTAAAGAACCCTCACTGCATTGGTGTCAGTCCATAGCACAGGTCAACATTTGTAGCACTTCATCTACAGCGGGTGACATCTCCATATAAGTGAAAAATTTTAGGCAGGATGTAAAACAACAATGAAACAAAAAGAAACGGTGGAAAACATAATTATCCATTTTTAAGAAACGACAGAAAATATAATTATCCATTTGAAAGAAACGACAGAAAACAATTATCCATTTTAAAGAAACGACAGAAAACATATTTACATATTAAATTTACCGTTAATCACTATAGTCTTATGGGTGGCATGCATGTCATGCCCCAATTGTTTAACTGAAAATTTGCTTCAATTTTGAATTTGTCCTGTCATGCAAGGGCGAAAATAGCAAAGATTAAACAGGAGCTTAAATTTCAAGGTATACACTATGCCAGCTTACATGGTTTGTTATGTGTCAAAAAGCTAAAGTTACTTTTTATAAATGTTTATTAAATTTACTAAGTTACTTTATATCAACGTAGTCCAGGATGAGTTCAGGTATGGCAGTTATTTTGCCAGAGTTACGGGACTTTAAAATCATGAATGATTTAGCTGTAGATGGCATATGTTTCTGAAATTAATCTTGTTTTTCTAGGTAAAACAGGTACCCAATTAACTGATGTGACTTGTTGTGAGTGACATCAGGGTGTTCCCTGGTGACACAAATCCAAATACCTAATGACCCCTGAATAAGAACCAGTGGTGTCATAGTGGTTGCAAGATAAACTCCTCATTGTTTTGTCAGTAAAAATCATTGTCAAATAAAAAAATGAAACTTGATATCTGATGAAATGAGAGATGGAGTTTGCATATTTAATTCTGACATACTCCAAAGTGTTATTGAATAGATACATATATTAAGAATATTTTTTTAGAAGTTTGAAATTATTTAAATTCCTAGTGAACATTATTTCATTTTGATAAAGTTAGAGGTCGTCTCTCTGTATCAACATCAAATTGAACATTCATCATAGACATACATGTTCTTAATTCTGTCAGTTTTTCAGAAAGTTTGGTATGATTGTTTATTTTGTCTTAAAATGTTTAAGTCAGCACTTTTGTGGGGATGTTTTATTTTTTTAGTTACAAGTTTTTCATGTAAATTTTTAGGTTCAGCAATTGCAACAGCAGATAAACCTGCAGAACCAGTTGACTGTCATGCCAACACCTAACACTAATGTAACCGCGACAACAGATGAAGATGATCCACCACCTCCTCCATCACCTCCGAAACCTAAAGTCCAGAAATTGCCTCCTGACTGGAAGACTGCCAAAGATTCGGAGGGAAAAGTATACTTCTATCATACTGTCACTAGGTAGGTACATCTTATCTTTTAGATGCATCCAAGAAATATTGGTCTCGGACAATCTTTTACACAGAGTTGTCAGTCCTTGTGCTCCTGAACATTCTATGTCATCGTCTCAATTTTTGCCAGATTTTGGCATAATATAAATTTGATTTTTATAAGCTGTCTGGTTTTGGTGCTGACACAAAATAATGTGTAAGAAAATCTGTGTAAGAGATCGGGTCTCACAAACAAACTTTTCTTTCAAAAGAAGTTAGATTAGACTAAAGAACTAGATAAGGTCGACTGGCAATTTGTTAGTAATAGCTCCGATTTCCTTTTTATGGAAGTTAATACATGAACATTTGTGTTGTTTACAATTATTGGGTGAATCTAATTACCAGATGCATCTAATTACGAGACAACAATATACACAAGTTTATGACCTTGTTCTTCTTAGATAATTGGACTTCCATGGACTTTATCAACTCAACATATCTCCATGGATATTCAGTCACAAACTTCAAACCTAATATTAACAAGTCACATCATAGCTTATCAGTCATAGGCTAGTGGCCACAGCTGTCACTAGAGCTGTTATCATGATTAAAAATATCATGGCGATATTGGTGAATTTTGCCGATATCATAGCGATAATATGATATTCAACAGAACTCAGTTCAGTACTATAATTGCCACATATGACAGTGAAGGAATGTTTGTTATTTATTACATGCTTCCTATCCCCTCATTAAGCCAGACACAGTGTGTGTAAAAAAAAATAGTTTATTTTTAGCACCTACGTAACAACAGCTTATCTGATTAGTGTATGTTTAAGTGGCTCAAGTACATACAGACTGGGGGATGTCATGATGTGTGAATATTTTCACATTGTCAGGTTTTCAGTATTGTGATGATGATGATGTTAATGATGATAACGATGATGTTGATGATGATGATGATGATGATTTTTTAGGACAGCTCTATAGTAAAATCCATATAACCTGGCGGGGTGGAGTCTTGTGAAGCCTTTCATGACCTGGACGAGTTTGAATTTTAGATGATAAAGCATAACATGAAAATTACACTGACTAGAGTAATTGTTCCTACTTGTCACCATATATAAGAGAGTATCCAGTGATTAATAAAAGTTTTTCCTGTACAGTTTCTCATAACCGAAAAGTGAGTAAAATCATCCGAATGATAATCAAAAGGTTACTCCGCCATGCCAACTTATGTGAATCGGACAATAGCTGTCACCATAACTTACCCAATACATAGTTCATTACTGATGACTTGTCTTTTTTTATTCAGACAAACACAGTGGGATCCACCTACCTGGGACCAGTCACAGCCACAGTCACAAGATGACATGGAGATAGACTCACCTCTGTTTGAAGACATTGTCAAGGTATTGTAGTAATGTTTGACCTCTTATCTCTGTAATTGCCACCAGTGGCAAAGTTGTAGGATATCAACTTTACAGCTGGAATGTCATAGGTATTAAAAGCAGGCAGGGTGTGAGATGTTAAAACAGAATCTTAACTAATCAATGCACCTAGCAATATACACTCACAAGTCATGTGACCGGCTAGTAGAACATGAAGCACTAGCAACAGACTCACTAGTCATATGACTGTCTAGAAGATCATGAAGCACTAGCAATATACATTCACAAGTCATGTGACTGTCTAGTAGAACATGAAGCATTAGCAACAGACTTGCTAGTCATGTGACTGTCTAGTAGAACATGAAGCACCAACAATATATACACTCACAAGTCATGTGACTGGCTAGTAGAACATGAAGCACTAGCAACAGACTCACTAGTCATATGACTGTCTAGAAGATCATGAAGCACCAACAATATATACACTCACAAGTCATGTGACTGTCTAGTAGAACATGAAGCATTAGCAACAGACTTGCTAGTCATATGACTGGCTAGAAGATCATGAAGCACGAGTAATATACACTCAAAAGTCATGTGACCTGCTAGTGGAAGGTAAACCACATAGTAAGTGTAAGCATTTATGTTTTGCTATAAAATAAGTCCTGATTCTTCCCCAAGCACCTGACATGTCATGTGACATTATTTGCCATTTGAGTGGAAGGATTCAGGTTTTACCAAGGTGAAAAATATAAATTAGGGGTGTCAAAGTTTGATTGTTCATACAATGTCACGATGTTGTTGTTATTATTTAATTAAATCTAGTCCAATTGGTTCATTTAGACTTTACAGATTTCACTTTCTTTTTTACAGCCGAAATCCAAAAAGCAAACAACAACGGCAGCTGCAGACACATCCAGTGAGACTGCAAAGAAAATTAAAGACCAATTTCGTAACAAGGTGTGTCTTTTTGTGCAAGATTTTTGTTGTATTTGTTTATTAACTTTTCCATTTCCTTGTATCTTAATGGCATGTTGCAGAGGGTTACAATGAAATGGGCCAAAAAAAAATGAAACTTGAACAATCAGATTCTTGTTACTGGGTAAGAGATTTCCATTTCTCCCACCTTGTACAGGTGTATCTGCCATTTTGCCAAGCCAGAATTTCCCTGTTCACACCCTAGAGTGTAGACAAGCTACACACAATATAATGGCACAATATAATTTTATAACATAGGACTTCTATGTGAGGAGAATACAGTGCATTAAAAGTTGCATCAGATCTAATGTATGTGCATATAAACATGTGTTTGAATCATGGGAGGAAAATAGTCAAACATTGGTGTGTAGAGTGGAAAGAGAAATCTCAACCCTGGTGATAAAAATCTGAAAGTCCGATCCTAGGAAATTTTAAGACTGGACAACCAGACTCTCACCGCTCCGGTGAAGATTTCCTTATCCACCGCACACCCATGTGAGATTATGTTACTCATTGACTCTGAAAAACGATGGACTCTTCTGTAAATCAATTATTTAAGCCAGTCCAATTTTGTCTTTAGGGGTGAATGAGTCAATCTTAATCGTATTGATACTCTTTCAGATGTCTTCGTATGTGGTTCTGTGTTTAAATCCGTTCAGAAAACCTGACTGTAGACTTGGTAGAATATCATCTACAGAAGACTTCAAACACCTAGCAAGAAAGGTAACAGTTTACAATGTTCATTCAACTTTTTCTGTGTTTCCATTTTGGTTTTTGTATTTTGTAATACTATTATTTAAAACTTTTTGTCTGTCAGAAATTTTATTTTACTGATAGCTTTAAAACTGGGTCAGTTGGTAGGCAAAATTGTTTTAAAATTTGAATTTATGAAGGAAAATTTTAAAAATTATAATGTTATATATGTTTTTTATAAACATATTTCAATAAAAAAAGATAATGGAAAGTATAAATCTTAACTAAATGAAATTGATCTGTTTTATGTGTCTTATACTAAAAATAGATATAAATTGTATATTTTGGAAATCATATTTGTGTATCGTTATTTTGGAAATGGCAGCTGAATTCATTAGGCAGTTGATGAGATCTAACTTTTTTTGACTTTGTAGTTAACTCACCATGTAATGGCCAAGGAAATGAAGCACTGTCGACATGTTGAGGATCTAGAGGTGAATGAGAATGTCAAAGCTAAAGCCAAGGACTATGTCAAGAAGTACATGAGCAAATTTGGAAGTTCTTATAAGAAAACAGGGTCACCAGATATATGAGGTACAGTGGCCCTCATATTCTCCATCACAGCGTCTAGAGGCCAACACAAAGATCCTCAACCTATACAAATTGGTAGAGTCCAAATAAGTGGTCCAAGAAGAATATATTGTTTGTAGGGTTGAATTGATTGAGTCCATTTCAGTAATTCAAAATGGGCATGTAATTAGCCAACAGCAGGTCAAGAAGAACAAACCAACACTAAACAGGGTAAATAGTTGGTTCTTTGGGAGTGTGCGTATATGACAAGTGTTACTCGTGTGAAGCTAGTGTGTTGCACACCGATAACTCAAGTGTATGTAAGATACGATACTTTGTAAATGTGTTAAAGTGACATCATTCATTGATCATCTTCTGTAGATAGGTAAACCAGGTGTAAATGAGAATTCATTACGTTTTTTTTTTTAAAGTAAAATGTATGTATGAATATTGTGTCATTAAATGACATTGATGAAGCTTAGTCTGAATCAGACAAATGTTTGGCTGTATTGGTGTAGACAGAAACTGTAGCTTACACAGCATAATGATGTAGAAACTTGTTTGACCATGACATTGAAATCAGCACATTTCAGTGTATTTGACCTTGACATTATAATTAGCATATTTTAATGTACTTAACCACATTTTAGTAAAAGGAGAAAAAGAAACCAAGTTTTATGTCCTGATATAAAATTGAAGAATATTCTCTTTTACAATTCAATATACACATTGCCATCACAACCCTTTTTATACCCAACACTGAACTACTGGTAAAGACACTTGGTACATTGAAATATAGCCCTTGCAATAGTAACAGACTTCTTACAGATTCTGTTGGTAATTTTCAGTGAAAAGCAATATAAATCGTCAGCTTATTTCTATCTACACACAAAGTTCAGTGATAACTTTCCATTGGTTACTTTGCATAACTTGTTTCCTACTGCAGAAATTTTTGTAAGGGCTGTTAGAATCTTCAAATGATGCTGGGCTAAAGCTGACATACATATTCCGTATTAATTTTGCCCTTGAGATTGAAGGTCAAGGGGAGTATTTCAATAAATGACTTTTAGTTTCTTTCATTGGTTTTTAACTGTTTCTGTCATTGGTTTTTAAGCAGATTTGGCACAATACTTTATCACAATTAAACCTAGTAAGAGACTGGCCCACCAGTCAGCTATATTTACCAGAGTTATGGGACTTTTACAATCTTCAAGAACAGTTTGGTTCTTGAGGCGAAGTGTTTCACGAACTCATCTTGTTGAACTTTTTAACCGTGAGGCTTGCTTGATATTTACCCTTATACATATCATTAGCAAACCTTTTCTCGTACATGTGACTAGTGACAAGTGTTTGACTTGATGTTCTGATAAAGAAGTGCTGTGACTCGGTGTGGGGCCACATTCAGGTGTGTGATTTGAGATGTGAGGTGGGAGTGATGGGTAAATCCTATTCTTGTAGCCCTGTCTACTATTCTACCATTCTCTTTTGATTCCATCTTTGCAGAATTAAATCACGATGTTGAAATGAAAAGAATCTTCTTGGTACCAAGACAAAGCCCAGTGTGTTTTTTTTAAATATTTTGTAATGTTTTTTAAGCATTTGTGTACATGTATATATGTTTTACTGAATTACAAAGGGTCAATAGATGAAATTTGATGTGTGTAATCTGAGCTACATGTTTTTAATTTCAAATTTTGAAATTTTAATTTTAATTGTTTTCTTATTACGTTTCCATGGTTATAAATATGGTTGTTCATTCATTTTAATGGTAACTTATTTGTACTGGGCCAATCCTGATGCACCTTATATATTAATGGTAGGCTGCATATTGTTATTGGTTTATCTGGTTTTTCCTTTTTACGTGTGCAACGTTTTAGGTTCCATAAAAAATAATTTTTTCAAATTTCAATTAAATTTAGTACGTTGTCTTATATTAATGAAATCTAAGATGCATGATATTTTGGGCAAACTTAACACAGTTTGCCAGAGTTATGGGACTTTAAAATCTTCATGAATGACTTCGCTTTCGGGAGCATAGTATCTCTCAAATACATATTGGCTACTTAACCTGGTCACCACCAAGTGACTTAATGGTATGTCCTTTTTTATTGTACAAGACCAGTCTGTCATGGTCTGTGGGGATGACAGGGTAAAAGTTACCATAGGCAGCTAATTCAGTCTTGTCAAATCTGCTCAGACTTGGTCGCCATTAAGAACATACCTGAACAGGTGTACAAAGCAATGTTCTTATAAACATTATATTAGATGGGATAGTGGGTAAAAGTGATGGAGGGCTATTACAAGAGTACTGCTGTATATATCAAAACCAATCTGTTTTGTCTTAAGTCCATAAGTGTAAAATTGTTGTAACTTGTATGTTAGCAAATTTGTAAATTCAGTATATTTTGCGAGATGTATAAATATCTTAAAAAAAATTTAGCTACCATATTTTATTCCTTGAATAACAACAAAATTCATAACATGCAATACCACACTTCTCCAGACTTAAAGAGTACCGTATCGAAGATTTTGTCAACTTTGAAAATCAACAAATTCACCTATAACCTTTAGAAAATGGGCCTCTAGAGACTTTACACGCTGAATGTAAATGAACTTGACAGTTAAGTGAAAAGTGAAGATAAGCTTTGGTATTTCATCAGGGAAGTTTTGTTCAAAGTTAATAATGGGTAATTTATGACTGTCTTACAAAATTGACCAATGCATGAGAAATGGTGCTCAGGACGTTAGACTACACTATTTCCTACTGTAATTGTTGTATTTAAATATTGTTATTGTTGAAAAAGAAAATATTTCGTATATCTTGTGTTTCTCTTGTTAAAGGGTCTAAATTCATTTGGTAAATAGCAGCCGTATCTTCTGTTACAGCCAAGTAATGAAACAGATAGACTGTCAGTGTTGCTGACTGATCTCACGGTATGTACGTGACTGATAGATCTCATAATAGCCGCCTTGTGATCATCTACATACAAAAACAATGACGACAAGAAAAACCAAATATAATTCTGGGCAGTACTGTACAATTTAAATAACCAGATTAGATACGTTGCTTTTTATTAATTATAAAATGAGTTCAGTTCTGACCATTATTGGGCAATATTCTGGAGTTGTGGGAGCTTATTACCATTTCCAATTACATTTAGTTTACTCGTACAAAAATTTCTCAACTAGAAATGTGGTACTTTTATGGATCGCCATCCCAGGGGAAGGGGGGGAGTTGGTGGTGATTCACTTTGTTTCCAGAAGAATGCTGTACATGTATGACAAATCTACACTCATATTAAGTTAACAAGGGTAATAACGTAAAATGTGTTATATAATGTCATATTGGAGATTCCTAAACTAATAAACAGAAGTGTATTCCAAAGGAAAATGTCCGCAGGTAACCCAACTTATAGGGAAGCTGATCACTCCATGGTTTTAGTGCTGGTTTTTAAGACATAAATAAAGAACTTGTATGATTGAAGTATTTTCACAACTTTATATATTCACCCCCATAGATATTGTATTATTCACTACCCATACATGGTTTCTATAATTGGTTCGTTTTGTTCCAACCCATTGTAGGGATAAATAATGTCCCATATAGTCATCACAAATACATCTATACAAATTATTATGCAGTACATTGTTGCGAAACTTGTACTTTATGCTAGCTACAGTTACACTCACGTAACAAAAGTGTGTCAATTAATGTCATTGTCCCATAGCTCTCTATGTTACATGGACTTTTTTCTAAATAACCGGCCTGACTCCTCTATTCAATGAAATCTTGTTAACTTATTCACATTTGTAAATTATTTTCTCTTTTTAAACTCGTTTAAAATGTGTTAATTTCTTTATATGCCACTGTGAGGGTTTCTATGTGACAAACGGAAACCGTAGCATCATATCCTTTGTTGTTCATTGTAAGTGAAATCAACAAAATTGTTGCTTATCAGGAAGTTTCAAAGATTTTTTTTTAAACAAATATCAGATGAAAGTAAATATACTTTCTTCTGAACATGATATTTCGCAAGAAGTGATGAAAGCTTTAATTTGTGACAGTTACTTTAACATAGAAAGCTATGGGGAATATGACGTTAATTGACATCTTACGAGACGTGAGTATAGTTCAGCGTTCTTATTTTTTTGTATGTTGTTACATTTCACGTGTGTGTGGTTGTTGCGTAATATTTCATGTGTGATTGATTTGAGAACTTCAGGTATCATGACGGACGTGTCAAAAAATTTCTCAGAAATTTTAAAAGGGGAAGGGGGGGATTTGGTTATATTCATTGTGACCCCAAAACTTCGGGAATATGAAGTAAACTTACGAGTAATTTAGCTGTAGCATACTGTAAATATGTACAAAATTTGTGATCATGTTTTACTGTATATATTTGTAAATTGTTAAAGTTTGTTTGATTGCAACTTGAGAAGTAGTCCATGCCAGTAGCGTTATCATTTTATATTTGTTTGTAAAATTGAATAAAAGTCAAGTTGTTTTTATAAAAAAATATCTTGTTATTTAGCAGAATTAAAATAGAGTTGAGGTTCACGTTTCACTCTTCAGGGATTGTGAACGTTAGTTGTAAAGTGGATAGCGGATGGTCTTGGGCCCGGCACAATAAAACTTGAGAAAAACAGAATTGTTGGTGGGATATATAGTAAGATTAATGTTACCTGGCTTGATATATATTTGTGAAACCTTTCTTGACATGGACCAGTTTATATTTTGGGTAATAAAGCCTACCAAAACGTAAATTACACTGGAAAATGTGCTTGCCTACTCTTCCAAATATACTCTGGTGCAATATATAGTAATTTGACTTAAGATGAGTTATATTTTCAGACTTCAGTAATTATCAAATTTTATGGTGCCACATCCAGGGTTCGATTCCCGATATTTGGTCATACCTAAGACTTTAAAAAGTCGGATATTGTTCCCTTGCCGGACATTGTACATGAAAAGAAGTGAAAGTCTGGTTTTTTAATGAGGTCATGTGTCACTATCATTATATTTTGAAGTTGGATGTTGTTTCACGGTAACCCAACTATTTTTCAGTCATAATTGTGGTGGTTGTGGCCAGTTCTTAGTTGTGATAAAAAGAATCCGGTTCCAATGTACCCAGGAAGAGTTTTTAGTAAGATCGATGTTACCTGGCGGGATGGGGTCTCGTGAGGGTGACACTAAGTGAAGAACACTTCATTATTGTGGTGTTTAGTGGGTGTTATTAAGTTCTATTTACTTAGAATCAATTAATTCATTACATACAGCCTACATACATTAATTTTTATGGACAAAAAACTTGAAATTCATAGATTTATGATAAAAATAGTACGTAATTACTCTAGTTCTAGGCGGCATTTTTCCTTTGTGTTTTCTTTGCTTTCATGAAACTCTTTTTCAAAATATGAGAGCCGCTGTAGATGAGACATTAAAAACCGAGGTCCCGTTTCACAATGGCTATCGGCAAGTTAAATAACCCTCACTGCTTTTTGGCCTATGTGTCAAAGTGGGTATCGGCACGTTGAATAACCCTCACCGCTTTTTGGCCTATGTGTCGCAGTGGCTATCGTCACGTTAAATAACCCTCACTGGGCCGTGTGTGCCGACCATATGCCAAAAATTGAAGCCCTTCACTGGAATTTGGTGACGTCTCCATACACCACTACTAATGTCACTGTTATTTGAATTTACGTCACATAGTTTTTCTTGACCTTTCAAAAGGTTAGAGGTTAAAAATTATTCAGCAGTAAATAAACCGGAAACAAGCTATAGTCCGTTTCAACACAAAGTTGGTGTGCCTCTGTCGGTAAATATGATGGTGACGAAAATTACAATGACGTCATAGCAATCGTCATCTATTATTTAGAATGAAATATTTTCAATCACATCAAAGATTGAATGTATACGGAACTGATCACGAATCAATCGTAAATGTAAGTGACAAATGGCTAACTGAAGTAATTCTGCGTCAGAATATTCTTTGTATGTTCATAGACTTGAGTCGCAAAGACCTTCCAGCCATAACCTTATAGACCTATATTTTTTGCTTACTAGCCTTATATATGTAATAGATCTAATGTACAGTAGTCTATATTTTTAAAACTGCAATATACAGAATATTTTCCTAGATGTACAGTGATTTTTAAAAATGTTTACATGATTACTGAACGGACGACTTTTAGCGTTTTTTAAATTTTTATAATTTAATTGGTGTAAATCTACTTCAACGGTCAACAAATTCTAGCACATAGATCTATAAGTTTGTGTCGGATGTTTTACATTTGGATTAGATTTTCGAATGTGCTATAGGCCAAGGTGAAACGATATAGATCTTGAAGCTAATATACATGTAATGTTTGTAAATCTACTGCTGACTTAAGAGGTAAAGAAAACAATGTTAGATCTAATTTATAATTTCAAAGTGATAAACAAATTGAGGAGAAATATTTTCAATAGCAATTTTAAAAATTGATTTTGAATTTCAAAATAATTATTGAATATTTGCAATTTATTTATATTTCACACTGTACTGTACTGTACACATGTAAGAAAAAAATTATGAATTTTACATGTACAGTCATGGGACATAAATCCTGATGCACTTTATATTAATGGTGGGCTGCATATTGTTATTGGTTTATCTGGTTTTTCCTTTTTACGTGTGCAACGTTTTAGGTTCCATAAAAAACAATTTTTTCAAATTTCAATTAAATTTAGTACGTTGTCTTATATTGATGAAATCTAAGATGCATGATGTTTTGGGCAAACTTAACACAGTTTGCCAGAGTTATGGGACTTTAAAATCTTCATGAATGACTTCGCTTTCAGGAGCATAGTATCTTTGCTACTTAACCTGGTCACCACCAAGTGACTTAATGGTATGTCCTTTTTAGCTCACCTGGCCTAAAAGGCCATGTGAGCTTTTGCCATCACTTGGCGTCCGTCGTTGTCGTCGGCGTCGTCGTCGGTGTCGGCGTCGTCGTCCGTCCGTCGTTAAAGATCAACTCCTCAGAAACCGCTGGGCCATTTGCAACTAAACTTTGTCACAACAGTCCTTGGGTGGTCTACTTTAAAAATTGTGTCCGGCATGTCCGCACCTAATCCAAGATGGCCGCCAGTGGGGATCATAGATTAACATTGGACCCTATGGGAAAATATATTCAAAGATATTTTTATCTGAAACTACTGAGCCAATTAGAACTAAACTTGGTCATAGTAGTCCTTAGATGGTACCTTCTGAAACTGGTGTTTTTTTTAAATCTGCACCTAATCCAAGATGGCCGCCAGCGGGGAACATAGGTTAACATTGGACCCTATGGGAACAATATCAAAGATCTTTTTCTCTAAAACCCTTTAGCCAATGGGAACCAAACTTGGCCACAATAGTTTTTGGATGGCCCCCTACAACATTATGGTTTTTGAGGGCCACATCAAATCCAGGATGGCCGCCAGCGGAGAACATATTTTAACATTGGACCTTATGGGAAAATACGTTCAAAGATATTTTTCTCTGAAACTACTGAGCAAATTGGAACCAAACTTGGTTATAGTAGTCCTTAGATGGTACCTTCTGAAACTGGTGTTTTTTTTAAGTCTGCACCTGATCCAAGATGGCCGCCAACGGGGAACATAGGTTTACATTGGACCCTATGGGAACTATTTCAAAGATCTTTTTCTTTAAAACCCCTAAGCCAATTGGAACAAAACTTGGCCGACAACAGTCTTTGGGTGGCCCCCTACAACATTGGTGTTTTTGAGGGCCGCACAAAATCCAAGATGGCCGTCAGTGGAGAAGATATTTTAACATTGGAAACTATGGGAATTGGTTCAAATTTAATTTACATATAAACAAAAATGATTTAGTTAAAAGTACAAAAGTATGAATGCCCTCAGTATGATAGTGGTATGACAGTGTTATAATATCCTGTATGGGTTTTAAGATATACCAGAGTGTCTAGATTTGACGTTGGTCAATTGGATTTATTTATTTATCTGAATCTGACAAGTAAAGGTATAATAATGCATATTGAAACAAATTAAGTTTTTCTTTGAAGTAGTTAACAAAATAGAATTAAAGAAACATGATGAGGCAATTATGTTAAAATGTATGGCATCAAACTAAAACAAAAGTTTGTTAATGGGAATTCATAATTGCTCAAGTTCACATCAATATATATAATAGAAAGACAGTGTCGGGATTGCAGGTATTATTCTGTCAATTTCTCTCTATATATTACATCCCTTTATCATATTTTTTTTCCACTTCCTGTCAGTGTTTTTTTTTTGCTGGTAAGACTAAAAAGGTTGGATTTTAACTTGCCTGGAGTGAAGGGAAAAAGTTTCTTCCACTTGTGCCTGATGTTGCATCTAGTGATTCAGGAAATAAGGGGTCAAAATAGGCTAATGTACGTCTTGCATCTACCTAGGTGAGCTATACAGGCTCCTGGGAGTCTCTAGTTTATTGTACAAGACCAGTCTGTCATGGTCTTTGGTGATGACAGGGTAAAAGTTATCATAGGCAGCTAATTCAGTCTTGTCAAATCTGCTCAGACTTGGTCGCCATTAAGAACATACCTGAACAGGTGTACAAAGCAATGTTCTTATAGACATTATATTAGATGGGATAGTGGGTAAAAGTGATGGAGGGCTATTACAAGAGTACTGCTGTATATATCAAAACCAATCTGTCTTGTCTTAAGTCCATAAGTGTATTTGTAAATCCAGGATATTTTGCGAGATGTATAAATATCTTAAAAAAAATTTAGCTACCATATTTTATTCCTTAAGTAACATCAAAATTCATAACATGCAATACCACACTTCTCCAGACTTAAAGAGTACCTTATCGAATATTTTGTCAACTTTGAAAATCAACACTTTCGAAAATGGGCCGCTTGAGACTTTACATGCTGAATGTAAATGAAGTTGACAGTTAAGTGAAAAGTGAAGATAAGCTTTGGTATTTCATCAGGGAAGTTTTGTTAAAAGTTAATGATGGGTTATGACTGTCTTACAAAATTGACCAATGCATGAGAAATGGTGCTCAGGACGTTAGACTACACTATTTCCTACTGTAATTGTTGTATTAAAATATTGTTATTCTTTAAAAAGAAAATATTTCGTATATCTTGTGTTCTCTTGTTGAAGGGTCTAAATTCATTTGGTAAATAGCAGCCATATCTTGTGTTACAGCCAAGTAATGAAACAGATAGACTGTCAGTGTTGCTGACTGATCTCACGGTATGTACGTGACTGATAGATCTCATGATAGCTGCCTTGTGTAGATACGTTGCTTTTTATTAATTATAAAATGAGTTCAGTTCTGACTATTATTGGGCAACATTCTGGAGTTATGAGAGCTTATTACCATTTCCAATTACATCTGTTTTACTCGTACAAAAATTTCTCAACTAGAAATGTGGTACTTTTATGAATCGCCATCCCAGGGGAACGGGGGAGTTGGTGGTGATTCACTTTGTTTCCAGAAGAATGCTGTACATGTATGACAAATCTACACTCATATTAAGTTAATAAGAGTAATGATGTAAAATGTGTTATATAATGTCATATTGGAGATTCCTAAACTAATAAACAGAAGTGTATTCCAAAGGAAAATGTCCGCAGGTAACCCAACTTATAGGGAAGCTGATCACTCCATGGTTTTAGTGCTGGTTTTTAAAACATAAATAAAGAACTTGTATGATTGAAGTATTTTCACAACTTTATATATTCACCCCCATAGATATTGTATTATTCACTACCCATACATGGGTTTCTATAATTGGTTCGTTTTGTCCCAACCCATTGTAGGGATAAATAATGTCCCATATAGCCATCACAAATACATCTATACAAATTATTATGCAGTACTTGTACTGTATGCTGGCTACAGTTACACTCACGTGACAAAAGTGTCAATTAATGTCATTGTCTCATGTTACAAGTACTTTTTTTTTTCTAAATAACCGGTCTGACTCCTCTATTCAATGAAATCTTGTTAACTTATTCACATTTGTAAATTATTTTCTCTTTTTAAACTCGTTTAAAATGTGTTAATTTCTTTATATGCCACTTTGAGGGTTTTTATGTGACAAACGGAAACCGTAGCATCATATCCTTTGTTGTTCATTGTAAGTGAAATCAACAAAATTGTTGCTTATCAGGAAGTTTCAAAGTTTTTTTTAAACAAATATCAGATGAAAGTAAATAAACTTTCTTCTGAACAGAGATACAAAGACAAACTGATTTAAAATTTTGTATGACCTTTAGGTTAAAGATCAGAGGTCAAATTACTTTGACTAGACAAACGGAAACCGTAGCATCATATCCTTTGTTGTTCATTGTAAGTGAAATCATCAAAATTGTTGCTTATCAGGAAGTTTCAAAGATTTTTTAAAAACAAATATCAGATGAAAGTAAATAAACTTTCTTCTGAACATAATATTTCACAAGAAGTGATGAAAGCATTCATTTGTGACAGTTACTGGAGAAAAGTTCCATTTAACATAGAAAGCTATGGGGAATATGGCGTTAATTGACATCTTACGAGACGTGAGTATAGTTCAGCGTTCGTATCTTTTTGTATGTTGTTACATATGTCATTTCACGTGTGTGTGGTTGTTGCGTAATATTTCATGTGTGATTGATTTGAGAACTTCAGGTATCATGACGGACGTGTCAATTAACAGATTTTAAAACATTTATATATCATCGTGACCCCAAAGCTTCGGAAATATGGAGTAAACTTACGAGTAATTTAGCTGTAGCATACTGTAAATATGTACAAAATTTGTGATCTTGTTTTACTGTATATATTTGTAAATTGTTAAAGTTTGTTTGATTGCAACTTGAGAAGTAGTCCATGCCAGTAGAGTTATCATTTTATATTTGTTTGTAAAATTGAATAAAAGTCAAGTTGTTTTTATAAAAAAAATATCTTGTTATTTAGCAGAATTAAAAATAGAGTTGAGGTTCACGTTTCACTCTTCATGGATTGTGAACGTTATTTGTAAAGTCGATAGCGGATGGTCTTGTGCCCGGCATAATAAAATTTGAGAAAAACAGAATTGTTGGTGGGATATATAGTAAGATTAATGTTACCTGGCTTGATATATATTTGTGAAACCTTTCTTGACATGGACCAGTTTATATTTTGGGTAATAAAGCCTACCAAAACGTAAATTACACTGGAAAATGTGCTTGCCTACTCTTCCAAATATACTCTGGTGCAATATATAGTCATGTGACTTTTTCAGACTTCAGTAATTATCAAATTTTATGGTGCCACATCCAGGGTTCGATTCCCGATATTTGGTCATACCTAAGACTTTAAAAAGTCGGATATTGTTCCCTTGCCGGACATTGTACATGAGAAGAATTGAAAGTCAGGGTTGTTTTAATGAGGTCATGTGTCACTTTAGGCGTGTCACGTGAAACAACTGTGACGTCATTATATTTTGAAGTTGGATGTTGTTTCACGGTAACCCAAATATTTTTCAGTTATAATTGTGGTGGTTGTGGCCAGTGATAAAAAGAATGCGGTTCCAATGTACGCAGGAAGAGTTTTTAGTAAGATCGATGTTACCTGGCGGTGACACTAAGTGAAGAACACTTCATTTTTGTGGTGGTTAGTGGGTGTTATTAAGTTCTATTTACTTAGAATCAATTAATTTATTACATACAGCCTTTAATTTTTATGGACAAAAAACTTGAAATTCATAGATTTATGCTAAAAATAGTACGTAGTTACTCTAGTTCTAGGCGGCATTTTTACTTTGAGTTTTCTTTGCTTTCATCAAACACTTTTTCAAAATTTGAGAGCCGTGTAGATGAGACATTAAAAATCGAGGTCCCGTGTCACAATGGCTATCAGCACGTTAAATAACCCTCACCGCTTTTTGGCTTATGTGTCACAGTGGGTATCGGCACGTTAAATAACCCTCACCGCTTTTTGGCCTATGTGTCGCAGTGGCTATCGTCACGTTAAATAACCCTCACTGGGCCTATGTGTGCCGACCATATGCCAAAAATTGAAGCCCTTTACTGGCATTTGGTGACGTCTCCATACACCACTGCTAAATTTGGTGACGTCTCCATACACCACTGCTAATGTCATTGTTATTTGAATTTACGTGACATGGTTTTTTCTTGACCTTTCAAAAGGTAAGAGGTTAAAAATTAAACCGGAAACAACCTATAGTCCGTTGGTGTGCCTCTGTCGGTAAATATGATGGTGACGAAAATTACAATGACGTCATAGCAATCGTCATCTATTATTTATAACGAAATAGTTTCAATCACATCAAAGATTGAATGTATACGGAACTGATCACGAATCAATCGTAAATGTAAGTGACAAATGGCTAACTGAAGTAATTCTGCGTCAGAATATTCTTTGTATGTTCATAGACTTGAGTCGCAAAGACCTTCCAGCCATAACCTTATAGGCCTATATTTTTTGCTTACTAGCCTTATATATGTAATAGATCTAATGTACAGTAGTCTATATTTTTAAAACTGCAATATACAGAATATTTTCCTAGATGTACAGTGATTTTTAAAAATGTTTACATGATTACTGAGCGGACGACTTTTAGCGTTTTTTAATTTTTATAATTTAGTTGGTGTAAATCTACTTCAACGGTCAACAAAATCTAGCACATAGATCTATAAGTTTGTGTCGGATGTTTTACATTTGGATTAGATTTTCGAATGTGCTATAGGCCAAGGTGAAACGATATAGATCTTGAAGCTAATATACATGTAATGTTTGTAAATCTACTGCTGACTTAAGAGGTAAAGAAAACAATGTTAGATCTAATTTATAATTTCAAAGTGATAAACAAATTCAGGAGAAATATTTTCAATAGCAAATTTAAAAAATTAATATTGAATTTCAAAATATTTTATTGACTATTTGCAATTCATTTATATTTCACACTGTACTGTACTGTACACATGTAAGAAAAAAATTATGAATTTTACATGTACAGTCATGGGACATTAATATTCGCCAATTGTGTTATTTTCTAATTTGTTTTATGTAAAACCAACAATTTTTAAATGCTTATGATAGTAAAATCCATAATTCATACCAGATTTGACAATTTCATATTTATAGCCCCTATTTATATTTTCATATTTATTTTTAAATTGTTTTATCCTCCAAAGAATCATTAATTTCTCAAAATAAACAAAGATTATATCTAATCACCAATCTCCTTCAATCTCAAATTTGCTGAATTAATTTCAATAGCTTTGTTATGTATACTGAATGACAGCTAAGATGGAGACATTTGAGTGCTTTCCTTGAATTACCGCAATGATTTGAGCGCGTAATGCGCTAATATTAGTATACCACTAAACTAAGTACATGTATAGTATTTCCTCTAATCCGTAGAATTTATCTCAACAATATTTGCACAGGATTTATGAAATTTAATTGGTATCGATTACATTTGCTAAAATAAAATAACAATAACGTCAAAAAAGGTAAAAAGGTGGTGATGTCCTGGGCCTATAAGGTGGTGGTGTTGGCGGTAGGCGGCTCGTAAACGCGGGCGCACGTGCAATCTTATCTTCGGGCGACGAACACCGATTAATGTCTCTACGGAAATCACTCTCCGATGGTACATCTCCAAAGTTGTCCATGATAATCTGATACCAAGTAAAACCAAATGTCTGGTTTATATATTATTAAAATGCTGGGGTTTCTAGTAGACAACATCTTCGTGGTGTTTGCAGAAAAAAAAAACAACAAATTGTCGGCATTCCAATGGGTACCAATTGTGCCCCTCTCTTGGCTGACATATTTTTTGTATTCATATGAAGCGGAGTTTATACAGTCTCTGCTGTCCAAAGAAAACAAACAGCATCTCGGTTGAATTTTACTTACAGGTATATCGACGATGTTCTGTCCATAAATAATTCAGAATTTCAGAATGACCTCGGCCAGATGTATCTTGTTGATCTAGAGATCAATGAGACGACAGAGACTAACACATCTGCTTCTTACCTAGATTTAATCCTGTCGAAAGGAAAAGACGGTTAACTTCACACATCCCTCTATGACAAACGAGACGATTTCAATTTCCATATTACAAACTTTCTTTTTCTAAGTAGTAATATTCCATCTTCTCCTTCCTATGGTGTTTTCATTCCACAACTTATAGGTAATGCCAGGGCATGCTTTTCTTATGAATGTTTTATTCTGAGAGCTAAACGACTAGCCAACAAACTACTTACACAAGGTTACGTTGTTGAACACTTGGAGTCGTTTTTATGGTTAATACGGGGATCTTGTTAAACATTATGAAGTCCCCCTCTAAGAGATATTACATTGTATTCTGGATCACAGCCACAGAGAGTGACCCCGTTTCACCAATAATGCTTTTCACCGAACTTGACCTCATCACCATGTGGCATGTCAGCAGAAGACGCTGCCTCCTTCCGGACACCTGGTCTTATCCCGTTTGGGATTTGAAATTGTTCTCCATGGTGAGACCATTTTCACATCTGATTCGTCGTGTTATAATGGACTTGAGTTTTGATTATTGATTGGTACTTCTTCTTTACTTATTTAGAGACTATGAACGCGCACGCAAACTATGACGTCAGAGGGATATTCGGAGTATAAGTTGTTTCATGACTCCTACTACTACTACGTTTTTGTCTTATACCTTAGATGATTTATACATACATGACTGAAGTGACCATGTATATAATACTACATCTCTCAGTTTCAATACTAGTACTAATATGGCTTACTATCAGTCCATATCTCCCGATACGATACAATTAAAACATGAATTTACCATGGTTGTGACAGGACCTATCAAATCGGGGTTAACTGAATTTGTAAAACAGTTGATAGAATGATACAATGGATTCATCATGTTCACTTCATTCAAAATATACCTGAGGATTACGAAGTCTTAGTTTCTGATCCAACTCTGATGGGTAGTAAAACTCGATTCTATCGTAGAATGGTTTACACGTGAAGCACATCATCGAAACACAAGTGTGATCTACATAATTCAAAACGTGTTTGATCGTGCTAAACAATATCGTACCATAAGTCTGAAAGCTCATAAGAATCCTAGAGATAAATTTCAAGTGACCAGCTTATCACGTCAATAAGACCAACCAGGATTCAATCATGCTTATCACGATGCTACAAATCGTCCTCATGGTTATCTTGATGGATCTCACATCGTCTACCCTTGAAAATGTAAGATTAAGATCAGATCTGTTTCATCCTTGGTATACGGGAGGAATAGTGTTGTATACGCCTTATAAGCAGACAGTGACTTTCTCTAGGCCGTCATTTCCCGTATTCCTGTCAACGTAGAATCATGAATCCTTTACCTAAAGCCACTAGTAAACTGGTGACTATTTTAAGAAAATTGCAATTGGAGAAAGATCCCGTAAGACGCCAAGAACTGTTAGAATTAGGTAGAGACGCTTTATTGAAATGGTTTGGTATGGGGACTAAAAATCTCCTGTCTGGTACTATTCCAGTGACCAAACCTAAAGCAACGTCAATACAGAGAAATGCTCCCCCCGATAAAAAAAAAAACCAAAAAAAACCAAAAAAAAAAAAAAAATGATGATGATTTTGATTTGATTTGTTTTTTTGTTTTACGCCATACTCAACAATTTTTCCGTCATATGATGGCGTCTATTTTTTATTGGTGAAGGAGAAACCCCGGTTACCCAGGTAAAGACCACCGACCTTCCGCAAGAAAACTGGCAAACTAAAAACTGATGAAGAAGCTAAGAAAACTGCTTTCTTAAAACGTGGAGGGGCAGGGTTCTTAGATGGGGAAATAATTTGATCCCTATTAAAGTTGGCTAGTCGTCTCAAGAAGAACACTGCACCACCTAAAAAAAACATCCCTCCTCCTAAGCAGAAAAAGAAGAGCCCTAAGAAGAAGAAGAACCCGCCATTGATTCTTAAACTGAATCTGAAACAGATTCGTGAAGCTGACACATTGAATCAGGCTTCTACTACACGAATACCGTCTCCATTTGTAACCAACAGTCCTGTATGCTACTGCAACATCTATCTTTGGACAACCCATACGCCTACCTGGTAGACCTAATATCAAAATTACTCAACGGAAACAACCTCATATTACTAAGACGAAAGCAGTCCTACAGAACTTGAATGTACCTAAATCTACTCCTACTGCTACTCCAAAGCAGTCCTTGTCCTTTAATTTGACATTTAGATATATCAACGACGTTTGGTCAATTAATAATGACAATTTTCATACATATGTCAGTGCGATATATTCCAGCCAACTAGAAATTAAAGATACAACAGAATCAAGCGCACACGCTTCATACTTAGACATTTTACTTAATATAAACACAGATGCCAAATTAGCAACTAAATTATACGACAAACGCGACGATTTCGGCTTTCCCATCGCAAATGTTCCACATTTAAGTAGTAATATCCCTCTGTAATCTGCATATGGAGTTTATATTTTACAAATGATCCGATATGCCAGGGCGTGCACAACATATGAAGATTTCATATACAGAGGTAAACTACTCGTTGACAAATTATTGACACAGCGATATCGAATGTCAACGTTCCGCAAGTTTTACGGTCGGTATAATAGTATTGTTTGCGACTTCTCTGTTTCACTAAGTGAAATGTTGAGTTGTCTTTGCGTTGGCGGTTGTTGAGACGTCTGTACCAATTGTGACGAGGATTCACTCCTCACGTGTTTCATTGGACTTGACTGTGGACTCACGGCGGGTGTGACCGGTCGATAGGGGATGCTTACTCCTCCATGGCACCTTATCCCACCTCTTGGTTTCCAGAGGTCCGTGTTTGTCCATAGTTACCGGATTTGTATCTATGTCCTGTTCATTCTATTGATTTATGCTTTGGTATCTGAGGTTTTATTTAAATAAATAGTGGCATTCATCACGTTCACTGAACAAACACAAAACCGTATCTATTTTTTAAAAGGAATATGCTAATTTGACGTTCTTAGTTCACAAGTAGATAAACGGTTCGCTAAATTTTATGATTTTATTGACAATGATGTTTAAAACAACAATATGTCACACGTATTCCAATGCTGTAATAAATTAATATATGAAATATATTCCGTAATTTGATAGCATACAATTGTAAACAAAGATCCAAATTATTGCTTATTTGAAGAGAATTTCAGAAATGTGTATATTCATTTTTAGAGGAATATCATAAATGTGACGCAGAAATCTATACGTAAATGAGGACCAATAATAATATGCTACCTAATCACACAACACAAAAGTTTTAAAAGCTATTATACAGTCAAATATTACTAACATAATACCGAAGTTATAATGTTTAAACGTCATCAGTTGAGCTCCAATTTTACATAGATTTCTAAAGGGAAAGTGGTACATTACAAGGCCAAATAATAAATCTTGGTTGTTGAGACGTCTGTACCAATTGTGACGAGGATGCACTCCTCACGTGTTTCACTGGACTTGACTGTGGACTCACGGCGGGTGTGACCGGTCAACAGGGGATGCTTACTCCTCCATGGCACCTGATCCCACCTCTTGGTTTCCAGAGGTCCGTTATTGTCCATTTTTTATCGGATATGTATCAATGTCCTGGACATTCTATTGATTTATGCTTTTGTATCTGAGGTTTTTATATCTGAATACATAGCCAAATCCGTCTAAGAGTAACCACTGTAAAAAGATGACATTTTGCTTTTGAAAAAAATAGTTAGATAAACTATGAGCGGGCCATGATTCATGTTGGAATATAATATATATCATTTTTAGAAAGTCTACCATATTGCTTTTGGAAGGCTCGTGATCTCTTACCGGGCATGGTGTACAGGTTCTCTCTACCATCATTTAAACTCACCGCACACCTTATATATTATGATTATTATTAAAATGTTGAGTTGGTGTAAAATACTATTATCAAAAAGTGGAAACATGATACTATTCAACAGACCTCAGATTTGTGCCTTCATCGGTGCGTAGCAATACATACTATCAATAGTTTTTGTCCTGATGACTTTATATCCCGTCAAACCGTATGCTCTTAACCAAGTATTTAATAAGTCAGTTCTATTCAACATTGTGTGTCATTTTTATGTTTTTTATTTTCTTATATCTTTTGATCAAACTTAAGATAAATCATTGCAGATTACGTATTAGTTATTGGAATTGCTTTATATTTGACGATGAACATTTGGCCGCGCAAGCAGGATATATGTGCGGAAAGATAGCACATACTACTACATGTATGTAGTTTTAGTCACCCTGTTATTGGTTCTCAACCCATCTCATATCTGTATCCTCAACAATTTATTTTTAAATGTTTTCCAATATTACTTTCCTTTATTAGTGTTCTCCGTTACCAGCATCAATGTACAACAAAAGTACTTATAGACAGCTCCCTCACGCGCCATTTGAATTTTCCCACCAACGAATTTTGATGACGTCATCAGAATCCTGGCTTCTGATTGGTCAATTCAAATTGCGCGAGCCGGTGACGTCATAACCGGAAGTGTGTCATACCTGAAGTGAGGTCATACCGGAAGTACGTCAAATCGGAAGTGAGGTCATGTTGTCATGGCGAAAAGGAGAAATAGCCAATCGTTGAGTTTGAAGGCGTGTCTATGACCGGAAGTGGAACGTTGAGGAGGCGGCTATCTTGGATATCGAGCCAATGGAAGCTGTCGTTACAAGAGGTCGGGGTCATGAGAGGTCATGTTAGTTCACGAGAGGTCAGCGGCTAAAACTAAACGTAAGGTTTTTCCAGTTTTGGGCTGAAAGTGAATCTATTTTTAGAACCGAAACTTTGGGTTTTTCCAGGTATGAGATTTTGAATGAAATCAGTAGTAGGTTTCGTCACGGTCGGCGAGAGTTAACGAGAGTTCGCCGATCCCGTATCAAATGTGCAACCGCGAGAAGTGGTAGGCCTCTCTCTAAGGTCTTTTGATACAATACGTCAAAGAGAAACGAAACGGATGTTTCTCTTGCTGTACGTTAGGAAAACACAAGGGACATCCGTGCCAAAAACAGCCATGGAACTCGAAAATGGTCCGAGAGTCTTCATGATAACCATCCACTCGATAAGATCCTACTTGGACTTCACCTCCATGACGAGCATGTCTTATTGTTTGACCACTTTGATGTTCTTTCCAACTGAACCCTCGTAATGCTAGAGTGGAATAGTGTCGTGCCGAAGGATATCCCCTTAGAGGTATTATAGCAATCGTATCTTTTTGCATATGATTGCGACGATTCCCGTACTGGCAAACGTAATAGATTCAACAAATGGGTCCACATCGGTTAGTTTCAAACACATGCTTTGAAAATGCATACAAGCCTGTCGCAAAATAGGCACGTCCGATTCACATTCTTCTAATTCCGGTTGCAAATGAAAAATTTCACCCTTACGTATTTCGTCTTGATGCGACTCTTCAAAATCACGACGTATATTAGGTTTCATACCTTTTGAGTTGTAATACATAGCTGGGGGATATACCCCTACGTAATCAGCATTAGCTTCTGTGTTGAACAAATGTGGAAAGTATCCTTTCTTGAGTTCAGTCAATCCAAAAGCTTTCGGTAACGAACCTAAAGGAAATGACAAGAAATTAACGAGTCTATAAATCTGATGTTTCCTGCCGTCATAGACATAATCTTAGAACCATTCGTGATCACTTCAAGTTTCTCACAGGCATGATGTACCAGATGATGTAAAATAAACTGTCTATCATACATATAAACGTTTTTTCTTTGATGTATGTAATCATACACGGTCGTTTCAAATAATCAAGTCAAAAAATCAGTGTCGTGGGACCTCGGAATGTAATATGATGATCCTTCATGGTTTTACATTGCTCACACCAATCATCCGATGTACACAGGGGACATACTCGATTAGCAATACATAAATTAGGTTTGTGTTCTCCGGTATCCTGGGTACATTCAAAATCATAGAAAATAATACATTTACGATCCGGAGCTCGAGATGTCGACATCGGCAGAATGTGTTTGAATTTTTATTACATAGTCTTACTGTTTACCTTATGAAACGGTAATTTTCAATATCTCTTATCAACAAAATTAGTGAGCTAGTAACGTTAATAAGGTTTCATTACTTACAAGTTAATTATGCTATCAGGGGAATATCCCACCATCTAATCAACGTTTATTCGCTCTAGACTTCAAAAACTGGGGAAAAAAACCATCTCTTGTTAGCATTACAACTCTCGTCAACCCGACTGTGGCGACACCTACTACTGATTTCACTCAAAGTCTCAAACCTGGAAAAACCCTGAAGTTTCGGTTCTAAAATAGATTCACTTTCAGCCCAAAACTGGAAAAACCCAACTTCTAGTTTTAGCCGCTGACCTGTCATGAACTCTCGTGACCTCGACCTCTTGTAACGAAGGCTCTCATTGGCTCGATATCCAAGATGACCGCCCCCACAACCTTGCATTTCCGGTTATAGACACGCTTTCTCCTTATTGCCATGACAACATGACCTCACTTACGGTATGACGTATTTCCGGTATGATATCACTTCCGGTATGACACTTCCGGTAATGACGTCACATGCGGCTCACTGGCGCGCAATTTGAATTACGTCAGGTGGGAAAATTCAAATTGCTCACCAGGAGCTGCCTATAACTTCTAACAGAATCTTGGAGAGCGGATAAAGAAATCTCCACCCGTATGATAAGAACCTTGTTGTCCAATCAGATGGTTTCCCAAGAATTGGGCTTAGGTATTTAACCACGAGGGTTTATATTTCCGTTTCTACTCAACATTCCAATGTTTGGTTATTTTCCCAATGCTTCAAAAGCTCTCTCTCTCTCTCTCTCTCTCTCTCTCTCTCTCTCTCTCTCTCTCTCTCTCTCTCTCTCTCTCTCTCTCTCTCTCTCTCTCTCTCTCTCTCTCTCTCTCTCTCTCTCTCTCTCTCTCTCTCTCTCTCTCTCTCTCTCTCTCTCTTTCTCTCTCTCTCTCTGATGTAGGCTATATATAGTTTCATTATTATACAACTGCATACTTTTCAGTTAAGTTTACTTTTCGAAAATATAAATAGCGTGAAAACAACTGTTATTTGATATCAATATTCAAATTGAAATCTGCACTTTCTCCTGCGCTGCCTATAGTTGATCTAATCACTTTGCACTCTTACACTGATATTATATATTATTGAATTTAACGTTAGCTATTCTTGTCATTATTAAAAGTACAACAGATACGTGTAAAGTCGATCGTGAGAAATATATACAACAGCTTCTGGTCAGGAACACATATTAAATAGCCCATCATAGGCTAAACATGTGTACCACAACAATGTCTTTTGTCGTATAACCGTATGACGGTCGTCGGGTATTGGTAATCGTAAGTCTAAAATAATGTGACAATATAGTGTTAAAATGTAAAGTATGGAAACATGTAGGTGATTTATGGTACTATATCTTCCCATGAATCTAAATCGCTATATAGGTCATGGTTCAATCCTGGTCAGTGATTCCCACCTGTCAAAAGTTAACGTAGCTGTCGGAAGGTGTATCCGAAATTAAAATAAAAAAGTGAACGGTACACCCACCCTTTGTAGATCCAATGGTTTGTCGTCTGAGAATCAAGAGAATCAAAAGTAAACACCTAATATGATATATGAATATCTGACTTTCTGTTTATATAACTAGTATCAACGGACGTCTATGGTCAAATAAGACTTCATTTGTAAAAATATAAATGAATGAAATAAAGTTTAAAAATAAGCAGAAATTATTTAGTTTCCAGTTAACAGGATACCAACAATATCTTCTGCAAATTTTTGAACTTTTTTTCATGTGTTCAATCATGCGGTTTGTCGACCTTTGATTCTTTACAACTTCTGTTTTATTTTTTTTACTTACATACTGGCGGTACATCTATCGAGATAGTGACAATGAATATCTTGATATTTTAGGACCAGACAGTTTATACAAATGTACATTACGACTGGATAGGATTGTTTAAATTCTAAACTCCCCAAAAGCTAATATATTCATAATTTTACAGTGGTTAATTTCAGACGAATTTGACAATACATTTAGGTTTGTCTTCTGGCTAAGTATCAAACTTATGATTCGGAACTCATCATATTTCAAAAATTCGCTGTCAACAAATAAAATCTTACCTTTGTATCAAATTAAAGGTTTGGAATTTTGTTCAAGGTATATCAAATGTGTGTAATCTTAGTATGTATTATGCTTATGACTGGATGAGTGGAACACAACTACATAGACATGGCAATAATAAACTAGAGGCACCCTGGAGGTAGAATAGCTCACATGGACTTTTAACAAAAAGATAGAGATTCTACTTAAATCAGTCGCGGTCATCTAAGGAGATTCCCACCAAAGTAACAACATATTGTCAGCACCCTGTAAGGACAATCGGTGCCATGTTTGGTTTCAATCCATTCAGCAGTTCTCTTGCTGAAGAAGAATTTCGTATGTATTTCTACATAGTGTCCTATGTTTAAGTAAGTCCCCTTGACCTCTGTGTTGGATGATTGATCAGCACGAAAGTGAGGACACTCGGTAAACACCTCATAACGAACAATCATGCTATGTTTGGTTTCAATCAATTCAATTTTATATGTTTTTCTCATAGTCTTGTGTTAAAAGTAAGCACACCCCTACCTCCATGTTGGATGATTGATCAACACGAAAGTGAGGAAACTCGGTAAACACCTCATTAGGAGCATTCACACCATTTTGGGTTTCAATCGATTCAGTAGTTCTCCAATAGTTCAAATTGTGAAATGTGATCGGACAGACGATGGAAGCAACGCCATGCTTCTGACCATGTGAGCTAAATAGCCTAACAATTCGACGTCTTCCCACATGGTTTTATATACAGGAATGTTATATATAGTTTCGTTCGTTTGAATGTTGTTTTACGCCAAACTCACCATTGCTTCAGTTTTACTTACAGGTATATCGACGACGTTCTGTCCATAATTTTTTCAGAATTTAACCATTATCTCGGCCAGGTGTATCCTGTTGAGCTAGAGATAAATTTTATCTAGATTTACTCCTGTCGATTTGAAAGGACGGTCAATTTCACACACCCCTTCAATACAAACGCGACTATTTCAATTTCCATATCAGAAACTTCCCGTTTCTAAGTAGTAATATTCCATCTTCTGCTGTCTATGGCATTTTCATTTGACAACTTATACGTTATGCCAGGGCATGCTCTTCTTATGAATGTCGTATTCGGAGAGCGAGGCAGCTCGCCAGTAGACTGCTTACACAAGTTTACGTTGTTGAACGCTTGACGTCGGCGTTGAAGAAGTTTTATGGTCGATACGGGGATCTTGTTAAACATTATGAAGTGCCCCTCTGAGGAATATTTATTTAAACAGTATTCCGGAGCACGACTCCAGACAGTGACTCCATTTCGCCAATCGTACTTTTCACCGAACTTGACCTTTTCACCAAACTTGCACTTTTCACCGAATTTGACCCGTTCATCGAACTAGAAAGATTTCCATAAAAACGTTTGTGATGAATGTGGCATGGCAGCAGGGGGCGCAGATTGGCAATTGTTCTTGATCTTGAGACCATTTGAAAATCTAATCAATTATGTTCTAATGGACTTGAGTTTCGATTATCAATTAGGAGTTCTTTATTTTTACTTCAATTATATGATGGCGGCCAGTTTTTACTGCCGGAACAGAAAGAACCCTGTAAAATGTATCCAGGAAGTAATCACCGGCGTCTCGCAATTAAACCGGCAAACTATCTCACAAAATCAGCTTAATCCGGCAAACATCCTCATAATATTGAGCCCGCGGGGACTGGAGTGGAGACTCAGTGGTATAATCTATAAAGCGCGATGGTCGAACCATTAGAAACTTATTACTGTTCTGTTATTCTCATAAAGGTAATGGTTGAGAGAGAGAGAGAGAGAGAGAGAGAGAGAGAGAGAGAGAAAGACACAGAGAGAGAGAGTAAGAATGTACTTTTAGAGAAACACTAACACCTTTTATTTATGTTCAATGATTACAAAATGGGCCAAAAAGGACCAAAACTTGGGACATCTTTTAAATCTTTTTCATAGACCAATTATAAGATTTCTTTCAAAGCAGCTATAGAGATATACACAGGCATAAAAATTCGTAGATTCCTATATATGTTTTGAAAATTGCTTGAGAAGCCCAGGTTTGGCACTTTGTTCAATTACTCAACTTTACTATTTGTATATGAATACTACGCTGAAACTGACCTTATTTTCACAAACTATATAGGGATATAAGATTTTGTATGCCTGTGTATAATAACTATTATTTGTTATTGTACATCAAGAACAAGTTGTAAAAATAGAAAAAAAGTCTATTGGTTTTGGTAAACACAGCTTACGCCCTTTAATTTATCATATTAGGTCTTATAAAGTAATACATGTATCTCATTATATATATAAGTTGTATATCATTATATAAAGGACTCTTTAAAATAAAAAATGGAATTCGTCTTCTGTGTCTCCGGTATCACGTAGTACATACTACATAATATATATGGCCAATTCCCCACTCTATATACATGTATTCCCTGTTCAAAATTAAAACCATTACTGGAAAATCTATATCCTACAACATTTGTTTCACATAAATCTTGAACAGATTTACATAAATAATATTGTGAACAAATATCGTCTACTAAATGTTGGTAAATACACCTGGTAAAAGGTTTTTTAATTTTCTTCAAAAGTTTATGTCTGGGTATACATCATTGACTATTTGTTCAATTATATTAAACTGTAATTTTCTCATCAAGATTTTGACTCCAAAGGTAATTTAGCCCCACTATTTTTAACTCTGATTTTATGTTAAGTTTGATCATTTCTTGAGATTTTCTCTTCAAAGCATAATTTCAAAATACAAAATACAAAAATGTGTTAATAAAGTATATCAAATGCAAATATCTACAAAATCACCACGCTCGACTCGGGTTCGAACTCTCGACTTAATATATATTGTAATATTGTGAAGTGCCCTAAACTAAACAAAATATTGTTCAAGTGACCATTATACTGAAAGATCAGGGATGAAAATATATCCTAGTGAAAAATAAGTCTCACATTTTCATCGTCTTCAGGTGAGAACGGGTTATCATTCATCTAAATCTATTGACATTCTTTATCGTTGAACTTTGAACATATAAATATTTATATAATAAACACATTCTATATGACATCACAGCATTTTGTTATCCCTCAGAACGAATACTCAAATACGTGCACTCTGCCCTTCCAACAGCCAATCCATAATTTTCCAAAACCCAATGCTAATGAAATGGGAAATTGAAATCCATTTTCCGGAATGAAAAGAAATTTGAGAAATTTTCCCATTGGACTTATGAGATGTATGGCATGGTTATGTACATCGGAAATGATGATATTACAATTTTCATCGCAGCTAAGATCATAGGGATCTAGTTTCCGGTCCAGTTCCTGTCCGGTATATCGGAATCGGAGTTTCCCATTTTCCTGAAGAACTACGACACTTCCCCTTGATTCTGCAGTTCGATCGATGACACACACGTTACAGTTAAAATTTTGTTTCACACGATACGGCAAAGTAAAAAGGCGTTTACCGGTATTATCAAGATGGTAGGTTTTGCGCACTTTTCCGGACAAAGAATAATGTAAAACTAATCTTTTACTATCTTCTTTAGTTTCATAATTAACGACATCGACCAACGTTACTAAATAACCTTCTGAAAGAGTTTTACATAATGCAAGTGGGAAAAGTGGCAACGTCACAATAAAATCACGTGATCTACCGGTTTGCATATCATATTGTTTTACACCATTTACTGTAGTCAAAACCATGATTCCTGTTTTTAAAATGACACAATCATCGTACGGAAAACCAATTTTAAGCAAACGTAATTCACTTCCATTTATGGTGAACATTCCTGTTCTGCCACTACCAAAGCTATGCATCCACGCATGATTTTCGGACACGGGCTGAATAGCTGAAACCATTTCGTCTTTAATAGAAAAACGTGATAATTCTGAAAGTGTTATGTGGGAAATATCTTTCTGAAAAGTCATTTTGGGAATGACGGTAGTAATATTCTCTTTAGAGTCTACAAATCCCAGAAGGCTCTTTAAAACACATACATTTATCTCACCTTCAGTAAATAGTGGAATTTCTATGGCAGGTATGGCCTCCGGTCTTAGAAGATGTTCCAATTTATCGTGTACTTTATCGTCCATTTCTACTAGCACTTTATTAGAGTAACGAAATTGATTTTGTTCCAAACTGTCAATCATGCTAGAAATTATTTTTACTTCGTTGTCAAACTTCGATACGACTCGATCCAGGGACCTGCTTGATTCCAGTTTGAACTGTTCGTACTTCCGTATCATTTGATCCACTAAAGTATCCAGAACGTCTAGAATTCGGACCTTCTGGATTTTGATTCTTTCAATAACATCACAACATATTTCTTCATTTTTTGTTTTCAGATCGTTTGCTCCTTTTATACAATTTTGAATTTGTTTTATTTCTTTATTTCTTAGTTCTTTGCACCTATATGGTAATCGTATCCGCCGATTCCGTGCGTTTTTGTCAAGAGTTTCCCAGTCACATGTTTGATGACAAGATCTTGCACAAAGAAGGCATCCGGGGCTTTTACATGATTTACAGTATATTTCCAAACGTTTTCCTTCATGTTCCAGACACATTAGAACTTCGTCCTGTGCTTGAATATACTTGGTCCCCATATGGAGACAATTTCAAATTGTCACTTAGTTTTAACTGGTTTCATTTAAGTCCCTTTGGTTGTCTGATAATGCATATCATTTCCAAAATCGTACTACGATCAGGTATTTCAAAAAACAATTTTGTTCACTCACTCCAGATAAAGATGTTATATCCCCCGGTTGTTCTAATGTATTTCACGTTTCTGTCAGTCCCGACAATCTTAATTAGATCATTGAGATGTGTTCACAATTACGATACAATCATTTATATGGCCTGTAGAGATCCATTTAGTGTTAACTGATAATTGTATACTGTGTTTCTTTGTAATGCTAACAAACACATAAACAGGGTTCATTGTACAGAGCAAATTTAATTATATTTATCTCTTCCGGATCATCAGACATTAGAGGCAAATCTAAAGAATCAGACACATTAACCCGAATGATAGAATCAATATCATTTAAAAATCAGTGCGATAATTAAAAGATTAGATCTAAAATGTCAAAGAAACAAATTTGGAAATTTTAACTGTTTCATACTTTTTAATTACTTTCCCATTTAACGTGATCTAATAAGTATCTTCAGTTTACTACTACTACCCCCTCTCTCTCATCTACAAAATGCTCCTGATTTACAAAAGAAAAATTACATGAATTAAGCGCTTTTATAAAAGTTTTATCTATAAGTATTTTTAAAATGCCGACCCTATACGTGTCTATATAATCCCCGAGTTAATAATCCTGACTGCGCAAGTCCATGTCAAAATTTGTGACACTTCACAATAAACCGGTGATATCTGCAAATAATTGAAAAGTTATTTGCGGTATGTAAACACAAACAGACAAACAAACAATACCATTTAAATGCCATAGGACAAAATGGCGGATGAACAAAATAGATATAAATTGGTGCTTCAATTACAAAGATCGTGATATTTATTGTAATTATAGAAAATGTTTGAATATTTTAACTTTTGTCATTCGAACTTCAACTGAATACAATTACTACAATGTAAAAAAGAATACAAAACATACACGTTACCATGAAAACAGAGATATCTAGCTCACGAAGATCATAAGTTAGACTAAATGAAAAAAAAACATGACCCTAAAGTATTTTAAAGATGTTTAAGAAAATGTAAAAGTATTTGTAAAGGTAACAGGGATTAGGTGCCATGAAGGAGTAAGCATCCCCTGTTGACCGGTCGCACACGCCGTGACTCCACAGTGAAATTCATATGAAATAGGCGAGGATGAAATCCACGTCACAACTGGTACAGGCGACTTAACAACCGCTATTGATTAGGTTACTCAACAGTTTAAAATGCCCTGTTCATGTGGGCAATATTTACTCCAAGAGTAAATTTGCAAGTGATTCCTCACGGCTTTGATATTTTGATATTGTGTAACACTATATATAATCCATATGAAGTGTAGCAAACGATTTATTAAATATAGAAAAATTTTCATTATATATTTATGGATCTTGAACAGTGAGTCACATAATTAAGTGTGATTTCGTGTTGTGGAGTTGAAACATTTGCATTCACGAATTAAGCTGAAACAAATAATTTCAATTTGATCATATCCTTTATTGTGACCCAATGGGCTATTCAAATCTCCCTGCATTTTCAGAGAGATCAGAATCCAATATGGCCGACAAGGGACCATATTGGATTATGACCAAAGGAAGTTTGTTACCACTACATCTCAGAAAGGACTGAAGGGATCTTGAAATTTGACATGAAGGTTCCCCGACAGGTGGCCATTTTGGATTTTGACCAGGTTTAGTTGTGCATATTGCATTTTCAGGGAGATTGGAATCCAACATGGCCGAAAGGTGACCATCTTGGATTTTGACGAAAGGAAGTTTGTTACCGCTACTTCTCAGAAAGGACTGAAGGGATCTTGAAATTTGACATGAAGGTTCCCAGACAGGTGGCCATTTTGGATTTTGACCATAGGAAGTTTGTTATTGCTATTTCTCAGAAAGGACTGAAGGGATTTCCTTGAAATTTAGCATGAATGTTCCCCGTGAGGTCTAGTTGTGCATATGATAATTTTTTAGAGAGATTGAATTGCAACATGGCTGACAGGCGGCCATCTTAAATTATTGCAATGGAAGTATGTTACCCCTATTTCTCAGTAAGTACAAAAGGGATCTTGTTTAAATTTAATATGATGTTTCTTTTTGAGGTCTAGTTGTGCATACATTTCAGAAGAAACAGAATCGACAATGCTGGCAGGCGGTCATCTTGGATTTTGACCAAGGAAGTTTGTTACAGCTATTTCTCAGAAAGTACTGAAGGGATCTACTTGAAATATGACAGGAAGGTTCTTCTTTAGGTATTGTTGTGCATATTACATTTTTAGAAAGATCAGAATCCAACATGGCCGACATCTTAGATTTTGACAAACCGCTATTTCTCAGAAAGCATTGAAGGGATCTGTTTGAAATTTGACATTAAGATTCCGTTTGATGTCTTATTTGAATACTTTATTAGGAAATGAGCAACATTTGTTCCATGTAGATTAACGATAAAGACAACTCAGTATTCTCGCTTCGGCGATTATCACACCTCCATCCGGTTGAGATAAAGAATCACAAGATAACAGAGGCCGAAAAGCGTCGGCTTACAGTATTTTATGACAGGTTGGTGTTATACACAGTCCCATAATACTTATTACCATCAATGCAAATGGGAGTAGAATATTACAATTCTTGTGAATGAAAATTTGTGTTTGCTGACATTTACACAGGTCTAGATCCCATTGTGATCTGTTGAAAATTACAACTAATCATTTTAGTTTTATTGTAAAATTGAAATAAGTTTTATACTCGAAATATAGAATTACATTTCAAATAGACTGATGTTTTAGATTTCGTGTTATAATGGTGAAATATGTAACAAAGTTTGTCACTGCAGTACATATTGAAGGGATCTATTTGGAAAATTGATACGGAGGTCCACTTGAGGTCTAGTTATGCATATTACATTTTCAGACAGATCAGAATCCAACAGGATTGAAATTTGTTACTGCTATATCGCAGAATACGGATTTAAGATCAAATTCAGTGTTGCGACATAAAATAAGAGAAAAGAAGAGTCTGTCATAGATCAAACATAGAGCATTTCATGGTGAGCGCCATGATCCCTCTCGGATCTCTTGTTGTTCCTTGGTATTCCCCATGTAATCCGTTGATTGTCAAGACAAAAACAGTTTTGCCCCCGCCTTCCAACAGCTAGTATCCAAATATAGAAATCAACGTTACCTTAGCCAGTCCACAGTAGCATGTATCCAAATAGAGAAAAGCAATGAGAGCTAAACAACCGACAGGTCTTTGAAAAACGAAAAAGAAACTACTTGTAATAAAAAAGGCGAGGAAGGATGCAACCATAACATATGATAAAGCCAGTATCTTAAAGACTTCTGTCGACACAACAGTTGATCTATTTTTACTTAAGTCCGAGGTCTATCCTGTGGAAATGAAGGTCGTTGCCACTGCTGGTAGACCGTTTGAGTCCCTGAGGGTATACATAAACCTAGTACCTGGTATTTCGGTACCAGCTTTTAATCTTATACTAAAGTAAAATTTGGCACTGATAACAACATTTAAATTCTAAATTATTCAAAAGCTAAGATAGTAATCTTTTTACAGTGGTTACTGTTAGATGGATTTGACTATGCATTTAGTTTTCTTATTTGGCCTTGTATTATACCACCTTTCCTTTTAGAAAATCTATTTGACAGAAAAGATCGTCTTGAGCATTATAACTTTTGTATTATGACTATAATATTCATAGCACTAGGTCGTTGCCACTGCTGGGCCGTTTGAGTCCCAGAGGGTATACATAAACCCAGTGCCTGGTTTTTCGGTACCAACCTGTAATCTTATTCTATAGTAAAATTTGGCACTGATAACACCATTTAAATTCTAAATTCTTTAAAAGCAAAGATAGTCATCTTTTCACAGTGGTTACTCTTAGACGGATTTGGCTATGCATTTAGATTTATTTTACCTTAAAATATCTTTAAAATTGGAGCTCAACTGATGAAGTCTAATTGACAGAAACGATCATCATGAGTATTATAACTTTGGTATTATGCCTATAAAATTTAAATTCTAAATTATTCAAAAGCTAAGATAGTTATCTTTTTACGGTGGTTGCTCTCAGACGGATTTGGATATGCATTTCGATTTGGCCATGTATTATACCACTTTCCCTTTAGAAAATCTATATAAAATTGTATCTCAACTGATGAAGTCTAATTGACAGAAACGATCGTTATGAGTATTATAACTTTGGTATTATGTTTATAAAATTTATAACCACTAGGTCGTTTCCACTGCTGGTGGATATACTCAAATGTGCATTTAAGTGCATTAGTTTTCCTAAAAAAGTCTTGTTTTTTCTATCAATTTGTATTTTATTCCTGACAGAAAGATAGGTCTTTGGTTATAGGGTTACCGCTAAACATAAAAAAAACCTTAGAATGGCCAAATAATAAAAATAAAACATCCCTGTGTAAAACAGAAATAAGATAAGAAAACGAAATTTTCACAGAGGCATATAACAATCTAAAATATCTCAGATACCAAAGTATAAATCTTCAGAATGTCCAGGATATAGGTACAAATCTGGTAAAAATGGACAAACACAGACTTCTTGAAATCTAGAGGTGGGATCAGGTGCCATGGAGGAGTAAGCATCCCCTGTCGACCGGTCCCACCCGCCGTGAGTCCACAGTCAAATAAAAATGAAATAGATAAGGAACGAATCCTCGTCATAATTGGTACAGACGTCTCAACAAAGGCCATCGGACAGGTAACTCAACATTTCACTTAGTGAAAGAAGACTATCATACCGACCGTAAAATTTGCGAAACGTTGACATCAAACGCGGTTTTCGATATCCCTGTTTCAATAATTTGTCAGTGAGTAGTTTACCTCTGTATATGAAATGTTCATATGTTGAATATACATTGGCATATTGGATCATTTGTGAAATATAAACTCCATATGCGGGTGATTACGGGATATTACTACTTGAATGTGAAAAATGTACAATGGGAAGGTCGAAATCGTCGTGTTTGTCGTATAGCTTAGTTGTTAATTTCCCGACTGCGTCTATAGTAAGTGAAATATCTAAGTATGAAGCGTGTGTGCTTGACTCTGTTGTATCTTTAATTTCTAGTTCTCTGGGATATATCGCATTGACATATGTATGAAAATTGTCATTATTAATTGACAAAAAGTCGTCGATATATCTAAATGTCAAATTAAAGGACACCGCTAACTATTTCATCTTTTGATTCAGCAGTTTCGGAATGAAGTCTGCTCCGTATGAATAAAGGTACAGGTCAGCCAATAAAGGAGCATAATTGTTTCCCATAGGAATGCCGACAGTTGAAAAACCACGTCTCTAATAGTTACAAATATATTGTTTGTTAGAAATTCCATCATCTTTTTTATATCAACTTCAGTGTATTTATGTGAAGAATCGGAGTGGTGTTGGACGAAATAAGTATCATGATAACCAATCACTAGATATTTAAATTTTCGGGTACCACATTTAGTGAAAAAACAGATGTCTATGATGCTAACAATTTTTTATATGAATTGTTGTGTAAAGAGTAGAGAAGTTGTATGTTTATGTGAATCTCAGAAAAAAATGTGTTCCTTCAAATTTTCTAAAAGTTAATTAAAATTTTTAAGTATCCACATCTGATTTACACCGCTTCTGGAATACGCAACTGTACAATATTGCTGAAGTTTCTGCTTAACGGTTGTCAGTATTTTGGTAATGTATAAAGACAATGGTTTTGTAGAATATTTGCTGGATACTGCTATGTACCTCTATTTATACGGGGTTTTATAAAGTTTAGGTATCCGATATAAATATGGTAGCTCATATTCAGTATCGGTTGTAGGCACATCAAAAGAACGTAATGTGATTTTGAAGGATCTTGTCCAAGATTACTAGAATTCGTATTAAATCCTAGTTCTCCTAATAACCAATTATAGTAATGTGGCTTACAAACAAAAACTATATTATTTGAGGATTTGTGTGTTGGGACCAGTACATATTGGTCATGTAATCTATCCAGCTCGTTTACCACTTATGGATCATTACACACAGAGGCATAACGTGTTTCATAGTTCCGTTAAATTTTCGAATTCGTGATTTTATCAGCCATCGTATAGCTATTCTATCAAATGTCTGATATTGAACCTGATATTGAACCAGAGGTTTTGTAGCAAAATTTAATAATAATGGGACATATTATAAGCACACGTCAATTATGATTTTATATAAGAAGAAAGAAACGAAATGTGAACATGTTTGGATATATAAATTATATTTTTTAAAACCTGTGCATTCAAGGGTTAAATCGACTGTATTTATTTTGAAATGAAGCCTTAAAGCTGACAATGCAATGTAAAAGAGTACAGAAACTAGGGGACAAATGATACAGCGTTGATTATGTAATGCCTGTTAGATATGTTGAAGTGAATGTAACACTGAAATACACAGAGAAATGTTTCATCGTCTGTTGATCACATACATTATTTTCTTACACACAACACTGTATTTAAACATTATCCATCAGTGTGGTTGCCATGAAGGTGCCAGCATTTATAACATAAAATTTATCAGTGAGAAACTGACCCAAATGACCAGTGTAATTGATTGCATAAGTAGGCTAAGACAAACGTTGATATAAGTACAGATTCCACTTGTAAACAATAACCTGGCACGTATGAATTTTGTAATAATGTTTCATTTATGTCTAAAAATACGATCTCAAAAAATAATTTCCTTTGATATTTCTCTCCATTTAATCATTTAATTATTTTCATTAATAGTCTACATAATCAAACATATTCCACATTCTGTTATGAATTAAAATAATGAACTATGTTTTTGGTAGCAGCTAGATTCTATTTCCGTAATTGTTTAGAACGTATGGATAAAAGTATACAAGTCAAGGATCACAAACGTATCAGATTTAAGTGGATTGAAGTTCCCTTTCATGTTCCGATAACAGATAGCTGGTAGTCCTCACCGTATTCAAGAAAACTGATAAACTGGAAATTGGAGTTATTCGGTGGTCAGTCATCTTTTTTATCCCAACTAAACGAGAGTGACGTACATACATCATCTCGTAAAAGTGAATATAATATATGTATTCACGGATAAATAAAACAATTAAACACTTTTCATATACATGTATTATCAAAGTTCTGAAAGTATTGGTACGAGATGACGAATGATACAGCTTTGAATATATAATGTCTTACTAATGTGAGTGTATTACATTAAAGGAAGTACGTGCATCAATCACGTGCTTTATTTTCTTATTCGCGAAACTTTAATTAAACATTGTCTATTACTTCGGTTATGGCACGCAGCTACCAGTATTTATAACCATAAAATTTATGATTGGGACATTGACCTCTAAATGACCAGTGCTATGGTTGCATATCTAAAGCATGCGTATGTGGGTCAGTAATAAAACATTACAGATTCCTCTTGTATACAACAGCATGACGCGTACGAATATAAACGTAGAACAATTTTTATCTTTTTAAAAATAAATACTCTCTCGGCGTATATTTTCTTCGATATTTCTCCTCATTCATCTATCTTTATTAATTATCCACGTCATCAGCTAAGTTCCACACTTTGTTGTAAATTTAAACCAATATACTATAATAGAGCTAATTCTAGTTGTCATATTCCGTTCAATTTTGTGGAATAGTATGTACTCAGATCGCGTGACGTCAAAGAAATGTGACCTAGGTAATTTCCGGTTTTGTGATGTCTACATTGAGGACATTCAGTTATATCTTGTGTCAGGTCATTTGAGCGTGTGGGGGGTGTGAGTTAAACTAAATGTTCATTCTTGTAAAGCTGACAAATGTCATGCCTTTACTTTAGGCTACTTCTCAAATCTGACTCCTTTCACTGTAAGTAATCCATATTTATGGTCACTCACCTTTGCGATAAACTCATTAACCGGAAGTTATTTAGGACACATTTTTCGTTATACGGTGCATAATATTATTACGAACCATGTCGGAACGGAACAAATCGGAAGAGGTCTATTTCTGGAGCAATTGTTTGCGTCAGTAATCGTCTGGACAGAAACGCGGGAACTCTTGCGAGGTCGACAAAAACAAACGAAAGCACACGTATTCGACATTAATGGATACCGTAGGAATATCCTCATTGTGTTTGTATATTTTATATTTAATCATCTGTAAAATCGTACTGTGCTTATAATACAAACAAGGCATAGAATATAGAATGACTATATATTTTGGTCATTGAACTTCTGTTTATTTGAAATTTCTCTATAAATAAATATTTTATTTTGACTGTCCATCTAAAATATGCTGTCCTAAACTTTCTTAATTTCTAAATTCTAGGAGCCGTTGCGCTTTTGCAGCTGCACCTTTCTCCATACATCGGACCCGATGTCTCCACGCACATCGGACCAGAGCAACTAACACCTAGTATATCCGACTGGTGAGTCTGCCAGAAGGCCATTTCCACCATAAGCCGAAGGTCGTCCACACCAGAGAAAAGAGGAGTAGTCACGTTAAATCACCACTTACCGTAAGTAGAAAAATAAACAAAAGAATAATATAAATAAAAAGATACCTCTTCCCTGAAAGATACAACATATATACCCTGTCTATGTAACCATGTTTTACGTGACTTTACTGTTAAATTGGAGCTCAACTGATGACGTCTAATTGACAGAAACGATATCGTCTTGAGCATTATAACTTTGGTAGTATGTTTATAATATTTATATAAATCTGCGAATGTGGAGGATAGGTAATTTTGTTTACATTATCATTATTATTAGTTGCGTGTTCTAAAACTAACTGATGACCTGAGCTTGAACTTTTAGCCGAATTCGAAAGGTTTTAATGGAACATATGCGACGGATGTTGCAGGCTAACAGAAGTTGCTGATTCCTTTCGGACACCTGGTCCCGTCATGTTTATGATTCGCAATTATTTTACCTACTGCAAATGCATTTCGAATTTCTAAACTTAGCATCGAAGTTTTGAACATAAATTGAGTGGATCATGGACACCTTCTATACCGGCTGATAGCAGTATTTCTCGAGCTATCGAAAACAAAGATATACAAAATAGTAGAGAGTTTGACTATTTTAAACTAATTTTAAAACTCCTTTTAACTTGCAAGATCAGCCGAAAAAAATCCAGCACAATATCTGTGTCGCTTTCTGTTTGAATACGCCTATTTATGCTTCACCGCACATTGTTTTTTTGTGTCTCGATAAGTACAGTTGTTATCACGGGAAATAAAAGTTCCTACAGTAAATGAGGAATAACACCATATTTTTAAAATTGAAATAGAAAAAAGGTAAGTTTATCATAGATTTGGTTTTATCTTGTAATTTTGTTTGCGTGTGTTTTGTTAGCAGTTGCTGTATGTTTTTAGTTTGATTTTGATAAAAATCTCACAACCTAATGGATAATGATTTGTACATGGAAGCCAGTTATTTAAGACATTAATAATTGTTGTTAGTTTTATTGTTGTTTTACGTTACATTCAACAAATTTCAGTTATTTGATGGCGACCTGGACCCAGTTGCACAACACATTGTTGAAATTAATCTAAAGTTAGCCCATTGGTTTAACATTGGTTAACTTCACGTTAAATTTAACAACCTGTTGTGCAACTGGACCCAGGTTTTTAATGGTAGAGGGGGAAGACCTTATACAATAAATCCATGGACATACCGTTGTCCTGCCGAAAGTAAATTGGCAAACTTTTTCACATAACTTGATGGGGTCTAGCGGAGCTCGATCTCGCACCATCACATAACTTTATTGGTGTATAGCGGAATTCGATCTTGCGTTACCTATGTCATCCTGATTTTGGCATTTACCAGTCAAATTTTGACTATAAAATGTGGAAAAACGTGGACAAGATTTTTGTTTAAATTATCACCTGTATACAAGTCATTAATTGTAATGTATTGAAAAGAAATAAGATTATCTTAGAAAATTAAAAGGAAAGAAAATAATCATGATTTCAAGATTGAGAATGTGAAAAGTGAATTTATATATATATATATATATATTCGATTTCACAAGGTATTGAATTAACAAGCATACATACACAAAGTATTGAATTAACAAGCATACATACACAAAGTATTGAATTAACAAGCATACATACACAAAGTATTGAATTAACAAGCATACATACACAAAGTATTGAATTAACAAGCATACATACACAAAGTATTGAATTAACAAGCATACATACACAAGGTATTGAATTAACAAGCATACATACACAAGGTATTGAATTAACAAGCATACATACACAAAGTATTGAATTAACAAGCATACATACACAAAGTATTGAATTAACAAGCATACATACACAAAGTATTGAATTAACAAGCATACATACACAAAGTATTGAATTAACAAGCATACATACACAAAGTATTGAATTAACAAGCATACATACACAAAGTATTGAATTAACAAACATACATACACAAAGTATTGAATTAACAAGCATACATACATAAAATTTGAAAACTATATGATCTTTGGTTAACGAGAAGATTTTTACCAAGTTATCGCTTATTTTCGGGCTGCTATGGGACAATGCTCCGTTTTATTTGCAAAGTTTATATAGGTTCCAATGGGGATACATTTTGCCAAGCTGGGTAAAAATTTGCCCACTAGTCCTTGAGAAGAAGTAAAAAAAAGTGTAATAATTAACAACAAACGACTGACGCCAACAGACAAAGGACAAAAGTAATAGATCACGCTGGACATTTAACTATAAAATAAGCAGTCCTAAAATATGAAATCCCTGATTCCAGAGTATAAATCTACAGTTCAGAATACCTATACAAATCTTGTGATATTGACAAACACGGATTTCTGAAAATCCACAGGTGAGTCAGTTGCCATGGGTGAGTAAGCATCACTTGTTGACAACATAGAACAACGAAACAAACAAAACTAAATATTAATGTTTTATACTTAGTCAATTTAGTAAATGACCACTCGTTTTTCTGTTATGGGGATATATGGTGGATTCGCAATTGTTCTTCATGTTGAGACCGGTTGTATATCTATTTTGTCATATTCTAATGCACTTTGAGTTTCGATTATCCATTGGCACTTCTTCATTTTCACTAACATGATATATCCATGAATAATTGAACTAGTACATTCTTTTTCTTTTTAAAACTTTTTTAGATGAAAACTTTAAGACATGCTTCATAAAACTTTACATTACTGCAAAATCAACACCTTGATTTAACCCTTTGATTATCAGGATAACTCATAAATAAAACATAAATTGCATTTAATAAGGCAATATAAAATTTTAAATCTATGCATGACGAAACAGTGAGAAAGACTTCATTTTATATTTGTACGGTATCTTAGTAAAGATAAAATGAATTAGCCCTGAATATTGTGTCCGATAAATCATAAACTTATTAATGGGAAATAAAGCGGTAATTTGCACTTCTGTTGTGCGTTTGTAGAACGTATATCTTTAATATCTCTCTCGTTTTGCAATAGCGCATTGAATTCATTCGTATTCAAAATGCGCTAATGCAATATTTGGTTCATTTTTTACTATAATGTGCGAAAAATTACGGGAAATTATCAATTTATATATATATATATATATATATATATATATATATGTGTGTGTGTGTGTGTGTGTGTGTGTGTGTGTGTGTGTGTGTGTGTGTGTATTAAAAGTTACAAACATTCGATGTTTTATACAATATTATAAACATAATACCAAAGTTATAATGCTCAAGACGGTCGTTTCTGTCAATTACACTTCATCAGTTGAGCTCCAATTTAAAATGTTTATGTATTTTCAACAGAAAAAGTGGATTCATACATGGTCAAATAATAAATCTAAAAGTATAGCCGAAATCCGTCTAAGAGTAACCACTGTAAAAAGATGACAATCTTAGCTTTAGAAAGCTTTGGAATTTAAATGGTATTAACGGTGCCAAATATTACTTTTAGACTTGACAGTGGACTCACGGCGGGTGTGATCGGTCGACAGGGGATGCTTACTCCTTCATGGCACCTGATCCCACATCTTGGTTTCCAGAGGCCCGTGTTTGTCCATTTTTGCCAGATTTGTATCTGTGTCCTGGACATTCTATTGATTTTTACTTTGGTATCTGAGATTTTTTTATATTAGTATAAGATTATCAGTTGGTACCGAAATACAAATAAAATGTTTTTAAAATCCAGTGTTGTAAACATTGACATAATTTGTGAAAAGAAATCGGATGTGAATAAAAGGCGAGTAAACACTGGAGTTTTAATAGATGGAAGGAATATCAATTGTCAGCGTATTGCAGTCAATCCAGGCAATGTATGCATTTTAAAAATATCTACGGAGGTATATTTAGTTTTTTAATCAAAGTTTTGTTGTAATGGCAGGATATATTTTTATCAAACAGCCTGTATGCCTTAAATATATGATTCACACAGTTTGAAATAGATTATTTATGACCTGTAAGTTGTTGTACCTGTCTGTCATTATCCTTTCAAAACCGCCCTATTAAAATTGCTGTTCACCCACTCATAGAAATTAAATGCACTGGAAGTCTTATTACATATACAAACCATCAATCAATAAACGAATATTTGTATCTTTGGTTTAGGTGGTGATCAGATGGTTAATGTTTAATATATACTAAAACGTTATATTTTTGGAAACAAAAGCTAGAGATTCGGTGATTAGGTGTCACTTCCAAAAATGATATCTATACAACAAATTAAAGGCAAAAGTGAAAGTGACTTAAAATTTCATTATAAGGAAAGTAGAACCACATGTGCCGTGTGCTTCTGTTGACCTGTGATCAGCTCGGGTTCGAGCTCCGCTGAAACCTACAAACACCACCAAATATTTTTCAACGGGCCTCAATGCTAATTTACAAAACTTTAGGTCACTGTCACTCCCATGTTTATTTAATCTGGGTCAAATAAGTACCCTGTGCTGAAAGATCAATATTTTTGATAACAAAATATGCAATAAATTTTTTTTTATTTGTTTACAACTCGTAGTATTCCGCAACAAAGGAAAATATCTATTCTCATGTGACCCCTCCCTTTAAATTTTCAACCGTCAACCCTATAATTTCCAAAGTACTACCAATATTCATGTATCTTTTTTATCACCTTAATTTCACTTATTAATGGCAAAACTAATTTTTTCATTTAATGACCAATCAGATTGCTGGGCTCACTTTACCCTTTGCACAACACATTATATGAAGAAGTTGTCTGTTTTTCTTTCATGATTTTCATTCAGAATTGTATGTAACACATAAACTTCATCATTTTGAATGATTTCATACCATTATTTACCAATATTGACCATGCTATCAAATAAGGGTGGACGGTACCCCTTAATAATGGAAAAAGTGACAAAATATACCATTTTCTTCACAAAAACTTTAAATTTGGAACATTTCTTAATGAGTATGGAACCATTTAGTCACCAGAAGTATAGAAGAATTTCTGAAGCTCACTTTATAGTAAACCATGTCTTTTTTGATATCATCAAATTGTTTTTATTGACAAGGAATGAAGTGCACCCTTAATAAAAGTGTAAAACTTCTGGGAGGGGATACCCTTACATACAACACATTTCAATAGTCTTATTGTGTTCATTTATTTAAAATATGTTATGTAATTAATTTCAGACATGCCCATGTTTTGTTTCATCCCTAAATTACAGTCTTATGATGTAACTAATTAAATACAGAGGCCAGATAACTGAATCTGACTTTAAAATGACTGACACTTAAATGGTGCAAAATGCTAGTCAAATTGCTTTTAAAAGGGTATGACATATTTATAGTTCTGTTTCAGATGGAAAACTAAGTATAATTTTAATTAAACTAAGTTTTGAAACCAATAAAAGTCAATATCAGGTGTTAATTTTTGTCTGGTGTGACCCCAAGAGAGTGTTAAGTGATATTTGCTGGAAGGGGGGGGGGGGGTGAAAAAAGTGATTCAAACCAAAAAATGCATGACTGAAAATTTTGAAAACTTATGAAAACATGCAAGTTGAATGAATATTAGATGAGTTAATACAAAAAAAAATATAATTGATACTTTATAATTATCTTTACAGGTACTTGAGTATGATAATTAGATAAAAATCTCTTATTGGACACTATTTTCTGGATTTAAAAATTGAAATATTCCTTCTACAGGTTAAAATGTTGATAGATTATGAAAACAATGTTAAAACATCCTATTTATAAAGAATAATTTTATTTACAAATCACCTATGACTCAAATTTAACACAATATGACTTAACCACAATGTGGAAATTCTTGTGTACACATCAGCATAAGGGGGGGGGGGGTATTTATATTATTTTTTTTTTCACTGTATATAGCATGATGAAATATTTGAGTGATGATCCTTAAATGCTGAAATGCAGTTTAATACAATTTTCTTAAAAATGAGATGGTGCTTACCCTTCAGATACAGTACATATATACAGCTAAAGGTACAAAATACACTGTATGAGTCAAATGGCATGGTCCAATATGTAGATTTTGCCCTGAAAAGAAGAAAATCAACCAGTCTTTACATCAAAAAGGTCTGATTTTAATTCAAATGAGTTAAAATTTACAATAGAAACATCATTTCCAAAATATTTTGCTTAAATTAGTCACTATGCATAACCATAACTATATATTTTTTTATATAAGAACATATGCATGTTTTAGGATAGGTGGGGTACACTTGAATTTTCCAAGTACAGATGAAATTTTGACCAATAAATGATAAAATATTAGTTCTAGGTGTAATATAAAACATACATATAAAATTAAGATATCTCAATATGCAACAAATGCATAATAATGTGTGTAGAGGCAGCAAACCTATTAAATTGTGGACCCCAACAGGTGCTCCATTTCATAGAGACCCTCAAATCTGTTTAAAAGTATGAGTAAAAGTGAATGAATTGCATCTTAGGTGATAAAAATGAGAGAAATGACTTATTTTAAGGCTTCATCCAGTCTACATGTGTCAAATGTTCACTTCTCTATAGGACAGACACCACCAAATATTTTCCCACAGGCCTCAATGCTAATTTACAAAACTTCAGGTCACTGTCACTCCCATGTTTATTATAAGTACCCTGTGCTGAAAGATCAATATTTTTTATAACAAAATATGCAATCAAAAGTATAGGTTGCCGTTGCATTTTTACTTCAAATTTTCGCTTGTTTACAACTCGTAGTATTCGGCATCAAAGGAAAATATCTATTCTTATATGACCCCTCCCTTTAAATTTTCAACCGTCAACCCGTCAAACCGTCATGTATCTTTTTGTCCCCTTAATTTCACTTATTAATGGCAAAACATATTTTTTTATTTAATGACCAATCAGATTGCTGGGCTCATTTTACCCTCCGCACAACTTTGGGTGTCCAAAATGTCTGCGCCCATGTTGTAAACAAAGCAGCTGTTTTTCCTACACTGATTTTGTGAGATAGTTTGCCAGTTTATTTATGGAAGGCCGTCGATCTCTTCCTGGCCACATTGTAACTGGGTTCTCTTCTTCGCCGTTAAAAATTGGGCGCCACTGTATCATGTAAAAATTGTTCAGTGTGTCGTAAACATCAATGAAATTAAATTTAATTGACCGTAGCGTGAGAGATTCTTTAGGTATTTTAAAAACAATCTGCTTTTATTAAATCGTTGACAAAACCTCAGACGTTTTGGTTCGTGAATCAATTAAACGTATCTGGAAATCCTACATACACACGTAGCTCACTTTCAAAGGACGAGATCCTTCAAAATCACGTGTCCGAATTACGCTCATTTGATATACCTACAACGGATTTTGAGCTACCACATTTATATTCAATTGGATACCTAAACTTCATAAAACCCCATATAAGTAAAGATACATAGCAGGAACCAGCAAATGTTCTACCAAACATTTGTCTTTACTCCTTACCAAGATATTGACAGCCGTTAAGGAGAAACTTCAACAATACTGTACAGTTGCTTATTCCAGAAGCGGTGTAAATCAGATGTGGATACTTAAAAATTCTAAACAGCTTTTAGAAAATTTGAAGGCATACAATTTTTCTCGAATTCACAGTATCAAAACTTATGACTTCTCTACTCTTTCCACAACTATTCGACATAAAAAATTAAAAGAAAGACTTTTTAGCATCATAGACAACTGTTTTTTCACTAAAGGTACCCGAAAATTTAAATATCTAGTGATTGGCTATCAGGATACTTATTACGTCAAACACCACTCTGATTCTACACATAAATACACTGAAGTTGATATAAAAAACATGCTGGAATTTCTAATAGACAATATATTTGTAATGTTCGGAGACGTCGTCTTTCAACAAACCGTCGGTATTCCTATGGGAACCAGTTGTACCCCTTTATTGGCCGACATGTTCCTTTATTCATAAGAAGCATACTTCATACCGAAACTGCTGAATCAAAAAAAGAAAAGTTAGCGGTGTCCTTTAATTTGACATTTAGATATATCGACGACGTTTTGTCAATTAACAATGACAATTTTCATACATATGTCAATGCGATATATCCCAGCGAACTAGAAATTAAAGATACAACAGAACAAGAACACACGCTTCATACTTAGACATTTTACTCAATATAAACACAGACGGGAAATTAGCAACTAAGCTATACGACAAACGCGACGATTTCGGCTTTTCGATCGTAACTTTTCCACATTTAAGTAGTAATATCCCTCAGTCACCCGCATATGGAGTTTATATTTCACAAATGATCCGATATGCCAGGGCGTGTACAACATATGAAGATTTCATATACAGAGGTTAACTACTCACTGACGAATTATTGACACAGGGATATCGAAAACCGCGTTTAATGTCAACGTTCCGCAAATTTTACGGTCGGTATAATAGTCTTGTTTGCGATTACTGTGTTTCACTAAGTGAAATGTTGAGTTGCCTTTTGGTTGGCTGTTGTTGAGACGTCTGTACCAGTTGTGACGAGGATACACTCCTCACGTATTTCATTGGACTTGACTGTGGACTCACGGCGGGTGTGATCGGTCGACAGGGGATGCTTACTCCTCCATGGCACCTGATCCCACCTCTTGGTTTCCAGAACACTTTTTGTATGGGAACACTTTTTCGTGTACTTATGTATTGTAAACAGTCGATTAAATCTGGCATTTAAAATTTTGATTCAAACATCCCCGATTTAATTTCCCCATTGCCGACAATTCAATTAAATGATAAAAAAAATAAAAATCGGCTCACAATGCCGCCAGAAAATGCGAGTCTATTGAACAACCGTCATTTAACAACTGTGCTCCTAAAGGCAATCAATGGGCAGATGGCATATAATCAAAAAACGTTGTAATGATTACGTATCGAATCTCTCAATGCAACTGTAGTTAATATAGGATAGGTCAAAAACAGATACAGCTTATAGACATGCATAAATAGTACAAACAATATAAGAATGAGAAGAATATCGGAGAGTACATGTATAATATAGTTGGTATAATAATTTTCATATGTAATAGAATTAGGTCTAGATATAAAATACAATTCATATAGTAAATTTACACACATCATATGCGGTACAGTGTAATTGATTTTTTTAAACAATGTAATTTCTTATAAGCTCGCCGGGACGAAATCGCGGAGAGCTAATGTACCCTCAGCGTCGTCGGCGTCCAGAGCCAAAACCGTGTTAACCGCAAGGGATAGGGTTTTGGTAGTTTAAATATATATTCCTTATGACCTTGACGTTTGACCTAGTGACATTGACCTCGGAATTTGACCCAGTTTTCAAAACCTTCAATCGTGGCTATATATTTTAAACCATGTGGGAAAGGGATTTGATACTTCACATATAAATTTCTTATGACCAGACCTTTTATTTCGTACCTTGACATTGGACCTAGTGACTTTGACCTTTCGACTTTGACCTTCTTTCCAAAAACTTAAGCCTATAAATCAAATTCAAATTAAATTATTTATTCAAAACTATATACTAACTGTTCATTGTGAAGTAAAATTATAAATTAAACACGCAGATTATGAAACACACTCATACACTTTCACACAACCTCAACACTCTCTGATGAATTAGATCTAAATGAAATATTTACAAAGGAAAATAAATCGGTTAACTGTATAACAACAACCCCCCTAAGTAAATACCTAAGACCTAATTAAATAGTAAATTAAATTACATCTTTGTCAAATCAAAATTCTAACATTAAGAGTCCAAGTAGTACACAAAGTTGTGAATACTTGTATGATAAACTTAAATACTAACGTCTGTCAACTAGCATCACATCACATTCAATTGTTATTGATTACACTTTTCACCACATTCTAGTTTCAGAAACTATGTACGAATTTCATATTTTCGGTAAATATGCACAACGATCACATTTTATCGACTGGATACAACATACTTCTTCCGGACACCTGGTCCTATCCCGTTTGGAATTCCTTTCCTGAGCTAACTGATTCTCTATCACGTGACTGAGTGCGTTCGGTTTACTTATCGGTAAAAATGATTGTGATGTTCGATCGGAATACTTGAAAGTAGAAAGTATTCTAAAATAACCCTCGCATGTGATACTATGATATCATCATTCAACAAATTGTCTTTTATTGCTAGCTAAAGTTTTAAAATGTTCTTGTAAATCTTAAAAAAAACAAAACTTTCACATCATTGGGCTTTTATTATAAAAATTTGCATAAGCAATTTTGGATTATCCACATGGATATTTGTTCCGAGGAGTTGAACTTTCTTTTACAATTGATTCTTGTGATAAAAATGGTTTACATTTCATTAATCTATGTTAAAACTTAACAATGCATTGTGATAGATTTAAAAAAAAACTCTATTCTATACAATTTTGTAACCGTAACAGACTTTCGTTTAAAATATCAAACTATCCTCAGAGTCTCTGTACTTATCTAATGTACAACCATTTACTTGGCAATGTGGCTCGCGGGTAAAGTGCTCGATTCGTAACTGGATGGTCGCGGGTTCGATCCTCGGCGGAGGCAGCTGGCTTTTCCTGTCCTTCGGATGAGACGGTAAAAACCGAGGTCCCGTGTCATATTTTTTATTTTTAGTGAAATAAGTTTTTCGGCGATATTTTAAATACATGACGCAAATCAGAATCCTGCGCATCTACGTTACAGTCCGGTGGAATTAATCTATCATTGCATGCATGTATATTTATAATAAGATATAATACAGAGATCAATACGCCCGTCAATACGTAACACTGTTTTGCACTGCAGATGGATACAGAGCTATTTTTGTAATTGGGATTCAAGGCATCCAGAATATCTGATAGCGGCGTTAAAAGCGAAATTAATCTTAAATTTGTGTATACATTATAAATAGATAAGGGACATGTAATAGATACAAAACCGGACAAATGTTTCCCTCCGTATCATCAGACGGCACTTGATTGTTGTAGCGGATGGATTCAACGAGAGCATAGCCTGATGATACGAATAGGCACATGTGTGTAGTTTTGACTCTTCAACGCGTAATCTGCAAGCGATTGCAACCTTTATATGATTAAAAGCATCAAGTCACTAGAAGAAATATTTCCAATGTTTAATATTACCCTGAAATGAATGTAAATGTTGCCTAAATAAAAACAATATAAATAAGAAAATTATGTCTACGTCTTGTTTTCAATCGTGCTTTATGTCCGCAGTTCCAGTTTAGATGTGGTTTATCATAATTTGACACTACAGAGGACTGTCTGTGCGTAAAATACTTTGAATAAACGGAAATTATGGTTTGGAGAATTACGTTTTGTTTCTTTTTTTCAAAACAAGTATTGTTAAACTGAACATGCATTTACTATACAAGAGGTGTACCGCGTCACTTTATTCTCATCATGTAATGTCGGCAGCTCTTGTCGGCAGCTCTCCACTGTTCCTTCTTTTCGACATATGATTATTATTCGCCGCCAGGAGGCGGTGAATATATTTCAAATTAAGTTAGGAAGTAGTATATGGAAGGAGCTGTTAGTTTCTTTGAACGCGGAAGTAATGACGTAGTAATTTTATTTGAGGCAAAAACGCTATTAAATTTCAGATATGAAAGTGATGTTGGTTTGTTTCATAAATAAACAGCATCTAATTTTTTTTAATGCAATTAAGGGTATAAATACCGCGATTCGTATTTTTGAAATAACGATAAGTGGGAGACATTAGTCGAAATGATGGGAGCAATCATTACGTGATTGCTTTTTGATTTTGATAAGAGCATGATATCCTATTATATAAGTTTAGTGGACGACGGAAATTTGGAACAAAATGTTTTTTATCATTTAAAATGATTTCGTTTGTGCAAAACGGAATAAATATAACACCGAAAACGAAATGTGTCGTATGAAATATTGATGATTGGGAGAACAAACAAAGTGAAAACGGGTCGGACGATTTACCGAAACAGACCTTAATTACCGAAGCACACCATTTTTTACTTTTATTTCGACATAAAAAATGTAGTACATGTTAAAGTCTACATATAATAAAATGTTACTTTTAACACGAGTTTTGTGTAATAATGGATAAAGTCAGAAATATCATGTTAAACAAGATCGAACCACTCTAGCCGGCTAGGCCAACAATGAACGAAACAGACTGGAATATGGACTTGTTTAAAAAAAAATAATTCTGAATTATTCCATAAATGTTTTTCTAAATTACGTTTTATATTCTTGATATATACTAATATTTAATACATTTTCTTAAAAAAATCCAAGTTCTTCACCATTGTTGACAACCATTATGCAGAACAGTGAAAATTACTGCAACTGTCATTTTGTAAACTTTTACATATATAGACATTGCTACATCGCTGATGTCAATTGCTATATAAACACTACTAAAATGAATGATTACACTGGATGAATTTGACCAGGAACATGATGAACACTCCATTTCTCACTACTGTCTGTGAACTTGGTGTTAGTTGACGGGAAATCGCCGTTAAATTAGTTCTGTTGACTCTATTTTCACAAAAATGTTATCTGGTGGGACTTTTTGTCGTAATATATATTAAGTAACTGAAAGCTTGCATTCATTTATTCCCAAACTTCCTTTGAAATACCTTTGGCGGCGAATTGATGCTTTGCATCAAATTTTTCTTGTTTTACGCTTGTATTACAGTAACCTGCCAAGTCTTACCTGTGTTTTAGTGGTAAGCAGTATTTATTTTTAAATTGTATGTGGACAATGTTGTCCTGAAATAATTGTTTTGTTGGCGTAGTACCGTCTGCTGAAAATTCATGGAATAATTTCAACTTTCACTTTTGTTCAAAATTTACTTCTGTTATTTCTATTACAATTCCTGTTAAATGGGAGACTATAAAAGTAAAATTAATCTGCATCACTTCACTGGACCGAACTACTCATATGATTCGCTAAATTTAAATTGCATCTCGAATCTCAAATAAACAAAGCCTGTGCTAGCCGGAACGCACATTTCAATCAAATTATTATTTTTTTCATTTTCCTGTATGTGTATTCTTGTTTCATGTGTTCTAATGCTGCAGCATTAAAATGAAACACTAAAATCATTTTTACATTGTATATCTAAGGTATAACAGTGACCAAATTTACCAGTTTTTACAGGTTTTTCGTTTGCTATAAATGTATTTCTTGTTTGTGATATCTGAGCTTTTCAGAATTTCTCATATTGGAATCCTTCTTTAAATTGCCAATGCAAGAGACATTACCATTGTTTGAGAAAATAAACTATGATGATTATTTCACTTTGTCAGTATACGGTTTACTTGTAGTTTTTGTTTCAATGGGCCGACTTTGATATGTCATAGTGCACTGGTGGAGTTCTCCCATTGCCAATTAATTTATTCTTTTCCTATTAGCCCAGTTTAATATGTGCCAAGAATGATAAGGCTAAGACTGCGATGGGACGAGTTTAAAATGATCCGAGATCACCCGGTATACCCGGCACATGGACAATGTCAGAAACACCCCTACTAATTTTATTGTTATTCAAAAACATGTCACATGGCCAGTTCTGACCTTTTTGGCATCGCAGGAAATTGACCTAGAAAAAATATAGTCTGTTTCACTCTCAATGATTGGTGCATCTGTACCCGTTGTCAGCGGTAATCACAAGAAGCGACAAGTCTGGGTTGTGTACATGTAAAATATTTCTCCAACTTCAAAGACTGCAGCGAGTTTCTCATCAGATAAGATCGCGTGAATGAGGAATGACGCAACTTTTATTCCCAACTTCACAGACAGATCTTGCCAATACACAGTAAGGGAAACTTGACCAAAACTCATTTGCATATCAATCGTGCGCAAGAATTGTTAACAGTCCAGTCTATCGCTTTTAATGTCAATTCTATCACAAGTGTATAATGGTAAAAAATAATTGAAAAGTAACATTCTAAAGCAACTTTATAATATCTTAAAATTCATAAAGGACGCCGAACTGACCTTTAATAGCATATATTTCAACAAGTCTTGTAGACCTATATTTTCAGCGAATTTTTGATTTGGAAATTTCAACCTTGAAGTTGAGTTTAGAAAGGACGGTCTTCACACATCCCTCTATGACAAACGAGACGATTTCAATTCCCATATCACAAACTTCACGTTTCTAAGTAGTAATATTTCATCTTCTCCTGCCTATGGCGTTTTCATTTCACAACTACGTTATGCCAGGGCATGCCCTTCTTATGAATGTTTTATTCTGAGAGCTAAACGACTAGCCAATAAACTACTTACACAAGGTTACGTTGTGGAACGCTTGGAGTCGTCGTTTAAGAAGTTTTATGGTCAATACGGGGATATTGCTAAACATTATGATGTGCCCCTCTCAGAGATATTAGATAGTATTCTGGACCACGGCCACAGACAGTGACTCCGTTTCACCAATCATGCTTTTCACCGAACTTGACCTCATCACCAAACTTGACCTTTTTACCGAATTTGACACGTTCATCGAACTACAAAGGTTTCCATGGAACATTTGCGACGGATGTGGCATGCCAGCAGAAGACGCTGACACCTTCCGGACACCTGGTCTTTTGGGATTCGTAATTGTTCTTCATGTTGAGACCATTTGCACATCTAATTCGTCGTGTTATAATAGACTTGAGTTTTGATTATTGATTGGTACTTCTTCAATTTTACTTATTACCTTTTCAAATCATTGCTGATGCAGTTAATATAAATTAAGAATTGCATAAAATCAATGTGAATAATACTACATGTACATTTAGCATGATGATTGAAACTTAATTTTTTAAAAAGCACTTCGTCAGTTACTTTATTATATATATAATATATGTTTTACATGTGTACCCTGCATGTCCCTTTAGCAGGGATCCAGTATCCCATGGTGAGTAAAAATTTAGCTGGGCTAGTAGATTTCAGTGTGTTGGCCCAAATGGTTACTGGAAATCTGGGGGTATATTTTGAACTTCCATGAATTTCAACTGATATTCTTGTAAACTGAGCATACCATGCTACATGTGCATGTACATGTAGCTAGTGTATGAACTACTTTAAAATGTTTTTATAGTAAGATTTTTTTAAGTTTCAAGTTTCTGGGCTTCCAGACATGCAACTAGGCTAAAAAAGTCCTGACATACGAGCTCAGATGGCCCAGATTGTAGAGTTTAATGTCTATCCCTGTTTAGGCTGTATTTAAAGTATAAATAATATGTATGTGACAGTTGAAAATGTACATGTATACATAATATGCAATTAGAAGATATTATAATTATAAGATGCAACATCAGAACATCACTGTGCATGTCAATTTTGTCCAAGTCAAACATCCTACAAATATACAATATACAGTGTATTTACTTATTGTTGTTACATATACTTGTTTTTCTGGAGAAAAACAATAGAAATTAGTTATAAACAAAATAAAATGAATCAAAATTAGATAGAAACATTTCCAGCTTGTACACTGTCCTTCATGTGTAAATGTATAGACATGTGTACAGGTACAATCGTATTCACCCCTAAAGACACATTTCGACTGGTCTAAGTCATTGTTTTACAGAAGAGTCCATTGTTTTTCAGGGGTTGATGAGTTAATAAAGAAATCAATGAAATTGTTGAGGCGATGCTTTGATAAAACTTTGTCAGTGTTTCCTTATCTCCAAGGTATCCTAGTTGGCCCGCCTCTGTTTTGTGTCACTCTATCCTTTTACAAAAAAAAAAAATCCTGTTCTGCCCCTTGTCAATCAACAAACAAAGAAGATCATGGTGCATCTTTTACTAATTGTATTTTTTTTGTCATATGGTCATGCCAATTTCTATTAATTGAATCCATGTGTTGAACAAAAATCTTTCGTATATGTGTGTCTCTCCCTTGTAGATGTGTATAATGCAAGTACTCTTTTTGATGGTGAACAAGTATCCCTTAAATTTTCAAAAAATGAAAACAAAAATCAATGTATTTCTACATGTACATTTCTAGCTGGAACACTGGCTATTACTGAAAAGATGGTTTGTTTTTTCCTGCAAATAAATTAATTTTTATGACAACTTATCACAAGATAGAATTAAGATATATTCTTGTTTGGTGATTCATCTGTGTATTAGGCCTACTAAATAATATTTTTTAGTTTATATTAATGGAGATAAGGGGAAAATAAATAAAAATATATAATTCTAAGCTTAATTAATTGAAAATCATTAAATTTATTGCAGATATCAAAACAGCAAAGGCAAGTTATTCCATGATTTGAAACTAAAGGTTGATACGGTTCATTATAATTATCAAATAAATTCATGAATTGACTCTTCACTCTTATACAAAGAAATTGCCAAACGGTACTTATCCGAAACAAACTATAACACTTTCTGCCCGGTACAGATAAATTAGTTTTGAAAATATGGACTACAAAATTATGAAGTATGTATAATATGGGAGAGAAAAAATACGATATTATTCTCGAAACCTCGAAAAGTAATACATAATTTTCTAAGTAGTAAAATTGCACGTTTTCCTATTTTGTGTACGATAGAAACATGGGCAGTAACTCTGTACGCGCACCTCGTGGTGTATTTTCCTGTTCAAGTGTTTAAAGACTGTGACATCGTGAGAGTGGCGACTGTTTAGATACCTTTGCACTATAAAACCACCATTACACCGAAATATAGTATAATTAACAAATGGTACTTACGCAATGAGCAAAACGAATAATCCACTTACAACTTCCTGTCCAAAATTTACAGGAACTGATGAAGTCTCGATATTGTCTCGTTGAAATCTCATAACCTTTCATTCGAACACCTCTGGTTTATGCTTACATTTATATCGATAAAGAAAACAGTCCGAACACATTAGTAGGGATGAGAAACGAATGTTTTGAAATGATGGAAAAGACCAACTTTACTTAATTCAAGTATGAAATGATGATGTACGGAAATAAATGCAAAGAGTAATAAAAATAGAATATATATTAACTGAAAATCGCACGTGCTTCTTTAACACTCTATTGTCTTCGTAAAATTTACCAAAAGTTAATTTGCAATGGTCTCATTGTAATGGCGGAATCAAACAAAGGGATAAAACGGGTAGCGTTTGGCTAGATTACCTAGTACCTGGTATTTCGGTACCAGCTGTTCATCTTATACTAAAGTAATATTTGGCACTGTTAACATCATTTAAATTCAAATTTTTTTCTAAAGCTAAGATTGTCATTTTTCACAGTGGTTACTCTTAGACGGATTTCGGCTATACTTTTAGAGATATTATTTGGCCTTGTATAATACCACTTTCTCTTTAGAAAATACACATAACTTTTAAATTGGATCTCAACTGATGAAGTCTAATTGACAGAAACGATATCGTCTTGAGCATTATAACTTTGGTAGTATGTTTATAATATTTCCAATTATACGCTTGCATTTATTATCCTACGCACCAGGTTGTCTTTTTGGGATATACATGAAATAAAATATTACACAAAATGTGCATGTAAAATTTTGTGTTGACGACAGCTCATATTGCTTTAAAATAAATGAAAAGCAAAAACGCATATCAATGGACATTGTGGGTTCACAAATAGTTATAGAAAGAGCGGACAAAGCATTTTAAAGCGATATAAGCTGTCACAATGACTTTTTTTGCCCCCTGACATATAGTCGAGAATATGATAAAATATGTGTTCAAACACATCGTCAAACACGTAAAACGTTGTAAAAGATCTTCTTTTCGAAGTTATTTGTTTTATTAGAATTTAAGTTTTTCCTACCTTAAAAAATCCAGCTGTATTTCCGTATGCAATGTCCTTTCAGATAAACTCTTTCGCCATATCAAATGTACTTCGTAATTCGGTATGGGGATCTCGGTCCTTTAAGCGCTCGGACTATGTTAAAGTCGGCGGATTTTATGTGTTTTATTTATTTTTAAAAATACAGGTCGTGAATTTTATTGGAAAGTACATGTAGTATGTAAAATATATGCTTTTCAACGCTATTTTAAATACCTGATGAAAATCGGATGAATCTATGAATAAATATATCAGGTAACTAAAAAAATCCGATCTTTAATGTTACCCTGAATGCTATCAAAACAATATAACTGAAAAGTATGCGTACCTCACGTTTTACAATCGTGCCGCCAAATCCGATGAGTTGGGCAGTTCATGACCATACGTGTCAGGAATGATAAAGCTGAGAATGCGATGGGACGAGTTAAAAAAGGTCGAGATCTACAATTTCAGAAACGAATGTTTTGAAAAGACGAAAAAGTCAAACTTTGCCTGATTTAGGTATGGAATGATAATGTACGAAAATAAACGCAAAGGGCAATAATAAGAATAGAATGTATACTAACTGCAAATAAAACGTGTTTATTGGTCTCTCGGTAATCTTCGTAAAAATTTACCGAAAGTTAATTTGCAATGCTCAAAGTATGGCGGACAAAAGTAACCGATATAATGGGTTACGTTTGGCAAGATTGTTGCAATTTTACGCATGCATTTATTATTCTAACCACCAGATGGTCTTTTTGGAATATATATGAGATAGAATATCACATAAAATGGGCATGTAAAATTTTATATCCGACGACAACTCATATCGCTTTAAACGCTATGGATTTTTTCACTCATTTAATTGGAGATGCAATTTGGAAAAAAAGGACGATCGTCAATATTTTCAGTTGTTAAAATTGTTTAAGATTTTTATGATATTCGATTCAAAGCACTCTTACAGCATTCGTTACTAAATTTCTGTTATCGTGTAATTTGTTGCATATGAATACTGTCATATTTCCCATGCTTGTGTAAACAATTTGTCAATTAGATCTTTTCAAGACTAAATGATATGTTAGCAGCTGTAACAACTTATTTGCACGGAAGCGAAATGTTGTGTCGTTTTCTCTTTTGAACAACGAATATTCGGATAACACCTTTAGTGATAATATATAGGCAGCCGTTATGGAGAACCTTCAACAATACTGATCAATTGGTTAATCCAAGGGCGAAGTAAATTAGATATGGGTACTAAAAATATCGAACAGCTTCTGGAAAATTTAAAGACACGTTATTTTTTTCATGTTCATATTATAAAAGATACATTTTTGCAACACTTCCGCATAGAAAAGTAAAAGAGGGACTTTTGGCGTTATCTAAAACTTTTTTCTCACTGAACTTGCACCCACAGATTTAAATACCTAGTCGTTGGTTATCAACGGAACGTTGATATCAAATGGGATTTTCGATATCTCTCTGTCGAAAATCAGTCAGTAAGATGTTTACCTCTGTATATGAAATGTTCAATTATTGAACAGGCCCTGGCATACCTGATAATTTGTGAGATATAAACACCATATGCAGGTGATTGTGGGGTATTACTTCTTAAATGTAGAAAATTTACGATAAGAAATCGTCGTGTTTGAAGTATATCCTGGTTGTTAATTTCCTGTCAATGTCTATGTTAAAAAATGTCATAGCAAAAAGAATATTTCACGAATTAGTTTATGAATTCAAAGAAGAAAAACTGGTTGTTGCCTTCAATTTAACATTAAAATATATAGGAATTAAGAATTCTACTTTTTATACTAATATGAATGCGATATATTTAAACGAACAAAGCACAAACACATACCCTTCCTACTTGAACAGTTTACGGACTATAGATACAGACTGTAAATCAAAATCTAAGCTATTCGACAAATATGATGATTACGGTTTTCCAATCATTAACTTTCCACATTTAAGTAGTAAGATCCTTTTTTCGCCTACACATGGTGTTTTTATATATCGCACATTATTCGATATTCAACGTGTCCAGCTTATTAACATTACATATACAGAGGCAATCTATACTCACTGATAAGATGCTATCACAAGGATATCATGACTTGCACTAAATGTCAACATTTCGCAAATTGTATGGTCGTTATAATAATGTTGTTTGGAATTACTATAGTACAATAAATGGAATATTGAGTTACCTGTTCCAGAGAGGATTTTGAGTCATCTTTACCGATTGTAACACGGGTGTCGACTTTTGTCCAATAATCTCCAAGTTTGTATATTTATCCTGAAGCTCCCGGCGATTAATGCTTTGGTATTTGTCATTTTATGTCGTTGTACACTAGCTAAACGTTAATATAACGATCGAGCAGATTCCGACTTCCGGTTGTACAGTTTAGAAACAATATAACATTTATATATTTTGGAGGCTTTTACAATGATATTTAGGTGCGTTGTTTCTATAAGTGCATTGTTATAATTTCTATCGTGATGTAACGCGCAAATAAACTACATACACAGGGATACGTTGTTGAACGATTAAACTCGTCACTAAGGAAGTTTTCACAGGTTCAAAACCCAACTTTAAGTTTGGCTTGAAGGTAGCTTAAAGATTACTAAAGGTGGCTTAAAGACGTCTTTAAGTCACCTTTAAGTCATCTTTGAGCAACCTTTAAGCATTTTGATGGCTTAAAGGTCGCTTAAAGATGGCTTAAAGGTGACTCAAAGACGTCTGTAAGTTAGCTTTAAGGCGATACTTATAGGTCCTTAGTGGCCTGGAAACTTCAGCACCTTTAAGCCATCTTTAAGCATCTTTAAGCCAAATTGAATTTGATTTTGAATGACCCTACCCCTCATTTGTTCTTTTCTTAGCAGTTATTTCAGTCAATGGTCAAGCATTACAATTTAATTTTGAATGACAGAATGAATTTATGAATGGAAATTAAATGTTAGGAATCAGATTTTTATAAAGAAATCTTAAGGTTTATATATATATATATATATAAATATATATATATATATATATATATATATATATATATAATATTATATATATATATATATATAAGCTAAAAAAACAGTAAAGTCATTTGAATACTTTTAAAAATTTTTATTACGGTAATACTGCAATAGGTTTCATTTTTCTATCTCCTTTTCGATAATAGGATAATATGCTTGAATCAGCGACATTATATAAACCGCTAGGTAGTTGTTTTGTGTCCGTCTTTAACTCGCACAAGTTAAATGTGATGATTGGCAGGTGCTGGAAAAATAAATTGATAACATTATTTAGTAATCAAATCGTAGGTATTTGACTGAAATGGAAAGAGTAGATATAAATAGATTTTCATTCTGAAATGATAAATTTTAAAACAAAATATAGATCAATTTAAATTTAATTTATTAGGCTCACTGGAAATCATTATAATTAAATCAGTGTTCAATTTACAATCGGTTCAACATCGAGATCTAGATCTAATATCTACCTTGCCGAAATCAGTAAATGTAATCAATCTTTCTCGATCTGTTTGTGGTTAAACAGCTCTCTTCTTTCAATAGGCTAAATATGAAACTCGCGCGTTCAGTCTCGTTTTGAATATAGCGTCTTGTTGAAAACCGGTCATACTTATAACCGGAAATAAAGCATGCATTACCAGGTTGTTTCAACAAGGCAACATATTTTACTTCGAAATTATGATTTTTTTTTAATCACACTGGAAATTATGAAAAATTTCTTGACATGAAATAAATTTTAGGCCATACCGTCGCCTTGATCAGAGATGTTACACGTCTGTGTTTTTAAAAGATAGATTGCACGTGATCGCAGTCCCAGTCGACCTTTTGTTAATGTATCTGCAAGTCATAATTTTACCTCATTTCACCTAGAATAATGATTGTAAATTGTAAATGATTGTAAATTTCGTAGTGCTATACCTGAAATATTTTATGCAATGATATTTCAATTAATTTTCTCACTTTTGAAAACTGATTTACATTTCGGTAATTAGAGCTACCTATGGTTTGTTTGTCTCTGGTCGGCGATTTACTTAGGGATACATCTATAGCTTTCAAGTTTTATTAGTTTTTCACTTAACCAGAAACATAATGTGTTATATATGTCTCTGCTTTAACTTTTATTAGAATGATATCAAATTTAAAATTTATTTTGAAATATTTTTCGACAGTAGTAAGTTTCGATACCAAACACATTTGACCGTCTTTGTTACTCTTGCGTATTCTAGTTTCACCGCCTTTACTTTTCAAACGGGCATGAACGTAATTTTATTGTACTTTGTGTCACGGGGGTCATACTTATTAGTGATATTAAAACGTTTACTCCCTACCGGAATGCCCTGTAAACGTAGATGGTCTCTTAAGTAAAACATGACGGCTTCAGAAACCTTATTCAAAAGGTAAAATAAAATCTTAGATTAGTAAAAATAGGAAGGAAAAAAATCAATATTTGGTAATGCAAATTATAAAAATAATCTAAGATTTACAATCATGCAGTTTCTTTAATCGAACTTGTTGATTACAGATAGGCCCGAGCAACTCAATTTAGCCGAATTTTAATGTCATTTTAGCAGAAGGTTATGACGAGTTTTCTATTTTAGCTGGTATACCCCTGAGTTACCCAACTACTTTTCGAATATATGCAATGATTTAAGTTTCAAATGCTCGCCGATGGTATCTTATTCATGTACATGTGAAATAATATAATCATCGTCTTTATTTTGGCTTTTATTTTTCGGCTAAATTACAAATATTATCATTTTGATAACGTGTTTTGTAAATGCAATATCGATAATATCAGACGGAATTAAGACTTCATCCGAAATATCAGCACGTGGTAAAGCTTTCTAATTTTTGCGTCTCGTTAAAGGATGGTAGATTATCACTTAATATGTGATTGGTGAATAAAATCATCATAAAAATATGGCAATAAAACATATTTTAAAAAAATTGATGAAAATTAGATAAACACGGACCTCAGGAAGGTTCTTTGGAGGGTAAACATACCCTGTTTACTTATTACAAACCGGCTGCGAGTCTAGTTAGTATGAACGAAGATTGAAATGAACATAATCTGAGGTATGCGTCAGCACTCCATAAAGAATATGTTCCTTTCCAATTGCGTTCATATTAAATAACGTATACGCAGTCAAAATTATAATGAAATCTTATATTTACATCTCACTGATTATCCATTAGGTAAGCTTTAAATGACATGGAGAGAGTTGTCAATGTGGTTATGGTGGTAGGCGTGATTTCCATGTTGATATTGTTCTTAATCATTAAGACATTTCAAGAAAAAGAAAATAATATATATATTATAATTTATAGTTACGTTTCGAATTCAGTTAACCCTTTGTTTGCCATAGTAGATACTTTAGAAAGTGCCTAGGCGAAATTCTCTTGACAGAATATTTGAAAATCTGTGACGACACAATAAACGTCTATTACGTCATAACAATGGGTTTCTAAAATGATATTTCTCAATAATAATATTCTCGTAACATTAGTTTTCAAGCATATTATGACGATTTTATATGTTATTTATTATACGATATTTATGTTAGAATACTTTTATAGTCAATGCATCCTTGTATTTTGAATGAGCAATAATAAATCAGAAATCAAGTGGCTTTCCCATATATACAGATGTTCAAAAGCCTACTTTGCAAAACGAAAGGTTAAATGAACAATGATTATTGAGCCATTACCGAGTCGGTACGTTCTACTGTACCGATTCAGTTGGCATTAAATAGTAAATATAATTTCATCCGACGGAAATTGTTAGGGAAAATATGCAAGAAGAAAAAGACAATATATTTTGAAAATTAAATCCAACAGTAGTCATGGATACACGAATACCGATCCTCGGTATTCATTTCAGCTCATTTTGACATACTATTGATGATTTCATTGCAAATTTACAATCTTTTTTAAAATCTCACAACTAAATACATGATACAAAGAAAATAAAAACATTTTTACAAATCGATAAATATGATAACATTGAGAGGGTTCTTGCTACATTGTGGATTCTAATACACAAAATATATGTAAGCCTATACGCATTTTCCTCATAAGCGTTTCGAAAATACAGTTTCAAATAGTATTCTTAATAAATAAATAAATAATAGAAAATAATAATAAATAGTATTTTTGTATTGTTTGACTGAAAAAAGTTGTTTTAATTTTATAGTGTTTAGGGTCTTTGAGAATAAAATTTGCTGATGTTTTTAATTGGAGTGGAATACCCGTGAATACTTCCACAGACTTTTTGTTACTTGGACAAGACACTGTTCTAATTGACGAATGAACTGAAAAAAATCTCTGAGAGACCAGAAAATACGGTTGTACTAATTAGAGATTTCAAGCTTAGAAACCGGTGATAACACTATATTTCGTTATATACTGGTAAAACATAGCACAAATGTTAAAAATATGCCAGATTATGTATATTCGATTATCGGCAACGTCACCATTGAACTAGATCATAAACACAGGATCTGTGCATTTATGTGTATTTTGAATTTTATCTATTCCTAGATTATATGAACTGCAACTAATTGTTTTGTAACTGATTTGAAATAATTATTCAACTATTTTGAATTGCATGTACACCGTAAAATATGTAGATTACTCTACGTCTCTATTCAATAGGACACCAAAACATATCGGGTAAAATAAAACTAGTTGGCGAAAACTGGTCGGTGACCAGTATACATATCAACAACATTAACAAAGAATTACCAACCACAGACAGTTAATGAAATAAATGTTAAACTTTTGTTTGAATTACAAATTAAGTTTTCAATCTTTCCTGGCTTGTATAAAATAACGACCCGTGTGGGACGTCATACATACAGCATGCAGACATTTTTTACACCTGGAACACATTGTCCTGGCAGTCGTCTTCCATTCCCATTTTTTCTAGAAACTCAACACATTCTTTCATTCGGTTATTGACAATGTGTTCTTGTTCCAGTTGTATTTCCCGTCTTCGTTGTCTAACATCAGGCACATTAAACTTTCAACTAGCATTTTGATAAAATCATGTCTTCTCATAATTCTGTCATCCGTATTTTGAGTGTAACATATGTAAGCATTTAAAATTATCCTATGGATTAAATTGAACACATCTTAACTGTCTTCCTGTTATCACCATATGCTAATGTTTTCATGTCATTTAGATCGACCCCTACCATGTTTTTATTGTAAAATTCGACAACTTTTGGTTTGTTTCTTATGTTAACTCTAGAGGCCGAATGAAACGTTGATATTAGTCGTACAGGCTTTCTGTTTGGGCGTTCCTTGTATGCACATAAAAGTTGATGTCCCTGGCGCATATAGACAGCTTCACCGGCATTGAGATTTGGATTTCGTATTACCTGGGACGTAACCCTATTCTTTCGAATAGTTCCTGTGAAAAAAGTTCTATTTTGGAAAAGTTCATCGCAACGTCAATCGAAGAAAAACCCCATCTGTTACAACATGGTAACCTTTGTTTGAAAGATCCGCTGCTCTCAACAACATCATGACTACATTTGTACCTTGTAACTGACCTGCAGGGACAGGGTCATACCTTCGCCCTCTGTATATGACCGTGTGCATTATGTAGCCAGTGATGACATCTACGAGCATCCATAATTTTACGCCAATCTTTGAATGAACTGTATTATCTCTGATATAGAATGGACTTTATCGACTGAACATTTTTAAATTGGCTACCACATGAAAAAATCTAAGAATATTTTGAAATCTGTTTCTGGTCATTTTTGACTTTTAACTGTTGATCAGTACTCCTTTATTCTTATTAAGTCCTCGGTTTTCATTTGCAAAAGTGTTTGTTTAAGTCATTTTAAAGGAATTTGTTGTGTTGATGCAATCTCTCCCTGGTGTGACGTAAACAGGATGTAGAGTGACGTCATTGTTCATTGCGTATCACCCGCAATACCCAAACAAAAACAATTTCACCTGATTTGTATATTGTCTCCCGAACCTTTTTACAATCTGTGATTTTATATCCCATTCAAATCTATGAAACTATAGGAAATTACAAAAAGACAACAAAGTCGTAGGTTTGACATACTTTCTATGATTTAGAATCGTTTAAATTTTATTTATCAGCAAAGTTCATATATGAAACAATTTTTGACTATTAGTTTGGGCGCAGTGTAAAATGTGAATATGTCTCTATATTTCAAGAAATAATGCAAACAAGATGTCTTGGTAATATTCAATTTTGTAATTAAGTTTTGTTTTTATCTTTTCAGTTGCGGGGTCCTGGTTGACTTTAGAGCTATGACGTCAAAATCACCGTTTCCAAGGATTCATTTTATTGTCTGTGCAATCATTTTTGTAGCGATAATCGTGTATATGTTATGTACTAGCAATTTAAGTCCAACATTACGCTACCAAACATTCGTATTTTCTTTTGCTTCCTCCTCTGATACCGAACACGGATTAGAAAACAAGACTGAAAGCAGAAATGTACAGGAGAATAAAAACAAGACAATTTTGTTGTTTAATCCGAAATATTGGGAATCAGAGATGTTTAAACTTTTTGATAAATAT
>BROG01001170.1:0-72500 GCA_030159075.1 Atrina japonica
CTGGAAGATGGAACTTATTGTTTTTGGGTTTTGGTAGAACCCTAATGTGCCATTTCACCTTGGTATATCTGTAAAATTCTGGATAATGACTAAATAAGAAAACTAAATTTTACAATACTAATAAATGTTTTTATATTATATTTTTATATATTTTTATATATATTAAATAAAAATGTTAAGTTATTAAAAAAAAAAGCTAAAATTTAAATGCCAATATTACAGATTCAGGTAACACAGGGCAATAAAACTATGTTCAAACTTTTTTTTACTCAACTTCAAGATTTTACTTAAATTTTGAGAACTTTCTCAGTTTGGGTAAAGTTGTAGACCATAAAGAAATTCTTAGACAAATTTATTTCTCAAGTAATTAAATACTTAAGTACGGCATGTAGCTGACTTAAGTTATTCTTAACAGCGTGTTGCACAGAATTTTTTCCATGAACAATTGCTTTTATACCCCGATGATGTTCAGAAATTGAAAAACAACCCTTAATTTATTCATTTTTATCTCTATATGTAACCCATAATAATTATCAGTTGACATATAAACATTAAGAGTTTATATACTTGTTTTAGCGGTATTCTAATATTAGCGCTTTTCGTGCCCAATTCATTGTGCTAATTCAAGGGTAGCTATGAAATTTCTTCATCCTGTCATTTTGTATACATGACAAATCTAATGAAATTAATTGCGCTAACAAGTCTATATCCCTTGAGCGCGCTACAGTTTGAGTGTCTTAATTTAAATACAAATACAATGATACATAGCATTGTCAATCAACTATATTAAATTCACATCTTTAATTATTATATTTGCCTTCACAATGAGTTCTAACGTTAATCATATAATCCAATAACACAACGGTATGTTAGATTGTTCATAACAAATACCAGATTATTATTTACATTCAGTAATAAAATTCGTCAGATGCTCCAGTATGAAACGATTTTCTTAACTCCTCAGAAATCAGGGAAAATGATGGTCTGTGTTTTGGTTTCAGTTGCCAACATTTTTTCATAAGGCTGAAATGACTAAAATACGAATAACACAAATTCAAAAGTGATAAATGATTTACATATTTTGTCATACAAATTTAGACGACAGAAATCAATTTTTGATTTTATAATAGTCTTTATCACAAAAGTGGAAGTGCTTAAAACACTGAAGAAATGATACTGATAACAAATATCGTCATAAATCTACATAATAACTCTGTAATGGACTGGTAAAAAAAGGCTTCGTGGGCCTGATTGATCAACTATATCAACTTACAGGTCTGAGGCATATTCCGGTTTCGTCATCCTGTAGCCGGACTTGACTCTCTCTGGTAGATCTCGACTATTAATTCCGGGATAGGGAGTTTCACCTAGTAATATTTATTCAACACAATAATTTTTATATGAAGTACATAGAGGTATTAACAGGCATATACATGTATAACATAATCAACTAGGTGTCATTTTAACCGATACGTTTTGTGCTTGATATTTTCAGATAATAGCGTCTCATGAACATGTCAAAGTAAAACAATCATAAATGGAGACAAGGCATTAAAACAAATGAATGTCATGATTCATATGGTATAAGTCATGCATGCATTTAAAATGTTTAATTTTAAGCCGAGTAAAAAATACTTCTGGTTCTCAGACACCGCCGCGCGCAAAAAGAAATCGCCGATGAAACCATTTTATTCACATTTCACAAAAATCATGGCCGCGCGGCAAGTAAAAATGTCGGTCATTCCAAAAGACTAAAGTTTCGAAAATCATTTAATGATTCATGTCCTTCTATTTGTAGTTCAAATTGCATTTATAAAACCCAATTAGAAACTAAAATAATTATTTTATTGACACTTCAATATGTAAATCTTTACCTCATGCCCGAAAATGTCACAGAAAACGCATTGATTTTTCTGCTGTTTCCTGCAGTTTATGAAGGAAGTGGAAGTTGGGTTTTAAATGAAAGAACCGATAACGAACCGAACTGAATTTCAGGATGTGTTTGTTTGTTTATTGTTGTTTAACGTCCCACTCAACATTATATAGTGTATTAAAGTTTTAAAATCTGAATTAAATATTGCTGAATAATGAAAGTATAATTAGTTACTGTAAATAAAAGTTTTAATGAAATACATAAGAATGGATAGCTATTGTTTTAAAAAATGACACTTTTGGAATTTGCATTGATTTTTAGACACATAGTAGTTACATTTTGTACAGCTTTGTAAAATTTGTAAAATAGTAATGATAATGACTGATGATAACTATGATGATGCATTTACAATTAATTTTGTTGTAGTTTCAAAACATTTTTATGTTTTGATAAATATCTAATCTTTTAGTTATTTTATATTTTTGTTGATATTTCAGTTTTAAAACCAATTCCACAAGACAATCACACAACTTTTTGTTACATGTTATTGAAGGTCTCAATTAAACATTTTTGTTACATAAAGTCTTCTTATTATCTTGCCTTCAAGTTATACAAATAATAATTTGTAAATAAAAAATAAAAATAAAATACCTACCTACCTTGTCCATTTTGGAAGGCTAATTGTCCGAGAACCAGAATGTTTTTACATGGCCTTACATTAATATTTTGACAAAGCATCATATATTAAAGAGACATTAAATCCGTTTTTGAAAAAAAAAATTTCGTTTTTTTACTGCCTAAATTAATGTACAAAAACAAATCAGAACTATACACAGGACTAAAAATTCTGATATTTCTGTATATTGAGTAAAATTAAGGTCAAGTCTAGTGCTGTATGCATATATAAATAGTGAGGTAGAATTAATCATGTTCAAACGAAGAATTGTCATATAGTGCTTCTCAAGCAAATTTCACAAACTATACTATTCAAAGTTTGCTAAGCACCAAATTTTCCACACATCATTGTGAAGTCTATATATATATATATATATAAAAATATATATATATATATATATATATATATATATATATATATATATATATATATATATATATATATATATATATATATATATATATATATATATATTTACATTGGAAATTGTTTTAAATTAGTGACTGACCGAGATCTCCAGTATACACATGACCTTGAATGACAGTCAATTTTCTCGTGCAAGTAGTGCAAACAAGGTGACCTGTATTATCATAGTGTTTATTTTACGCTGCATACATGTACCCAACATGTGTATGGTACGCAATCTTTACATTCACTTGAAAGACTAAACGTTTATGACTTAATTATGGAAAATGCGAATGTTAGAAGGCATTTATCGGATGGAGACACGAGGAGGGCGCTCTTCATCGCGAGATTTGCGAGGCACTTGGTGTGCATCATACGGTTATCACTAGGGCCTGGGCGAGGTTTCACCAGTATGGTATACCTGTAAGGCGACATGATGGGGATAAAAAAACAAAAGAAGGGCTACTTCAGTGGCTTATGTTCGTTTTCTTGATATAAAGGCTCGAAGAAACTGTTTTGCTACTGCAATCCAAGTTATGATTTTCTAAATGCTTCAGGGGTCCATGTTTCAACCCAAACCATACGCACGAAAGTGGTTTTCGGCCGAGAAGACCATGCATACGGATTCCGCTGTCTCCAAACCACCGCCAGCTACGATATGCCTTGGCCGTGGACCATGTTGACTGGAGCAGGATAGACTGGCGTTCTGTCCAATTTATCAGTACTGCATAGACTACACGGATAGGTGTGCTAACGTGCTAGAGTATGGCTAAGACTAGGGGAACGGTTCCAAGCTGCAAACATTGCTGAACACGACAGGTATGGCGGAGGTTCGATAATGGTCTGGGGTGAAATCAGTTGGGAAGGACGCACTGACCTCTTTGTCTTTGACAGAGGCACACTGACTGCCCAGCGGTATCAATTACAATTGTTAAGACATATGTCTATAATGTTTTATAAATCATTAATCAGGTGTATAAAAATAAATAAAACTAATAACTGGCATACAGTAAAATATATGTACAAAAATATTATTGGTGCTTAGCAAACTTTGAGTAGTATACATAGAAATTTGAGAAATTTTTTGTCTGTGTTCATCTTTTCTTTTTGTTTATCAATCTAATTGTTTAAAAAGAAAGAAACATTTTTGAAAAAAAACACAGTTAATGTTCCTTTAAATAGTTAATTTATCAAAGCGTTTATACCCAAAGTAAATATTTCCCACATGACGATTCCATAGGACCAAACGTCACTCTTTGTAGTTGCATCTTTCGTGGAAACCATGCACTCAGGGGCCATCCATTTAATGGGAATTTTCTCGTGCTGAAATAAAAAATACTATGAAAGTTCAGCATCAAAATAACTACAATGTTGCAAGGTAGACAGTGTTCATTAAAAATAATATAACACTTGCATTTTCATTGTATAAACTATATTTTCATCGATGCCAGACTTTCGCATTTTAATGCAAATACAAAACAGATCTCTTAACAGTCCGCTTAGTCGTGAACATTTACTATTATATCAGTATAAGTTGGGGTGTTTGATATGTTTTAAATCCGCTATGGAACATGTTTACCTGTTCTTGGTTTCCATCTTTATTTCCTTTTTGTACATGCATCGGACCAAAACCTGCAACCTTAACTTCAAGTTGTGACGTCAAAAGAATGTTCCTAGCTGCCAACCGACGGTGAACAATCTAACAAACAAAAAAGCATTTTTGTTTTGGGTTTATTGTGTATTTCTAATATTTTCTTTGGTTTTCATATAATTTTATTTACAATATTGTAGCGTATTTCATTTAAATAGATTAATTTGCACTAAATATATGAAGAATGCATAAATCATATAGAGAAAAGGAAACAACTCCCAGAAATGTCAATTTTAATTATAGATAAATTACCAATAATATAGACATGAGCACAATTTTTGGTTGGACAGTGTTCACTCTCGAACACACATGTTTCAGTCCTACGCCATCATGCTCTATATGTTTACCTTTTTACTAGCCAGATACTCCATGCCTCTGGCTATATCTAACGTCATCCTGTAAAATCGCTCAATTGTTTCTTCAGTAATATTTGATTTCTGCTCCAGGAGCCAATCTCTGAGTGTTCCCTTTTCACAGTATTCTAGTAATATGTAAACTCCAACTGTTAAAATAGAAAGTATATTGAAAACTAAGTTGAGGTAATCGTACTAATACGGAAGAATCACGAGACACAAAGACAAGAAAATTTCTACCGTATCAGTAAAAATGATAACGTCAAACTATTTCTGATAAAACAAGTACTAAAACAAATTCATATCTTTGCCAAATCCATTACCTGATATTGGAATAGTCTACTTCTGAAGCCATTAAGATGTCAACAAATTATATGATAAGTTGGCAGAGAAGGAAATAGCAGAAGTAAGTATTTCAATCGAGTAAATATCTACTGCTACGTCTCCAGTCTTAGACTTTGTTGAAGTGGACAAGTATACTTAGTAGATAATCCGTTTACATAGTACCGAGAAAGGAAATCAGTGATTACCCAAAGATGGCTTAGACAATATATATAGGTTTAGTGTTACACCTTGTCTCATTCCATTTTTTCATTCGGACCTAATCCTTAATTAACAAATTATTCTTAACTCTTGAGGCTAATTTTCCTGACAGAAATGATCGTCTAGATCAATTATTTCGGTCAAATTTGTCCAAACTCATAACTTGGATATAAAGCATATATTTATATAAACGAATTTTGTTTTACAAATAAATAATCACTTGGATCATAATGAAAGGATACGATAGATACAAAACTGTAAGTTGTTAATGTTAAAGTGTGTTTTTATTTCTGTATTTTATCCAATTTTATTTGTCCTTACTGATATAAAACAGACACATTATACAGAAGCCTTAATCAATGAGAAAAGATCACTTTCAAAATTTCAACTGGATGTCTAAATAAAGGGGCTGTGCATAGGGCATTTTATTTCTAGACCAAAGAACCCCAGTGTTTAGAAAATCAAGTGTAAAATCGTGATATTTCTAATCGCTCATCAGTGATGATTTGATTCTCCCTGGAATGTACCCTGATTATGAGGGGGGACCAGTTCAACTGTTGAAAGATAGATGGTATTTACCCCGGGTGTAATGGTATTGACTAATATAAATGATGATTTAATCATTATATTATAAAACTTACAAGCCTCGTTATCATTGACGGCTCCAACAAAGCCAAGGACATGCTTGTGTTCTCCAACCTCTCTAGCATAGAAATTAGCTTTAGCTTTCATCAAAAGCAAATCGTCTTCTGTATATTCGCCTGGATATCAAATTTATTCAGTTATCTCTTTACTAAAAATTTCATTAATTGACTAAAATAAAAACACAAAGTGTATGATTTTCATAAAAAGAGAAAAAACATCAGATGCACAATTGAGGGATGGTTCGGATTAAAATAATTATTACCCACGTGTTAGATCAATGAGTTTACGGTCATTATTTCGCCGTCACATGACTCGTAAAACCAAGGAAGAGAACATAGAGGGTATGGTTATTTAGTATATACGATCCATCCATTGACAGTAACATATTACTTTGATGAGTAGTATTCTATACTTTAAATCAAGTATATATTCTGTATAAGACAAATTATATATTTAATCTTTTGAAACAAATTTTAATTGTGAACAATAAGGATTATTGTTCACTATAAACAAATCGATTTAATTGCTGTTGTTTAAATTACAAATATCGTGCAACATATTTCAGTTTAAGTTAAGAAAGACAGCTAAATTTACTTCTAAGAATTTTAGCGATGACAATTTTCTTATCATTTTGTTTGCACATATAACGAGCTTTGAAAATGTCTGCAAATCGTCCACTGGTCATCTTCTCCTCTAAAACAATACGACTGTGAGGGATGATCCAATCATTTGTTTTACCAAACTCCATATTGCCATACATGTAAATTTCCTCGTCACCTGATTGATAAGCAGCGTTCTATATGAAAATAATAATAATAATAATAATAATAATAATAATAATAATAACAGAATGATTAAATAATAATAATGATAAAAAAATTATAATAATAATAAAAATAATAATGAATAATATAGTAATAATGACAAAAACAATAATAATAATAATAATAATAATAATAATAATAATAATAATTATTATTATTATTATTATAATAATAAAAATGACAATTATAATGATAATAGCTATCTTCACAATTATTATTAGATCTATTACCTATAATTAATTTTCTTATTTTTATTATTATCAGTTTAATATTCTATTGGATGCAACTATGATAATTATCAACATTATGATGGAAATTATGTTACAAAGATAAATTTATGAATATATAGTAAATTATATCGAATAATCAAAATTATAAAAATTTTATTATAAAAAGGTACTTATAAAACTATATACATTCAAAATGATTTATAAACTGTACAAACATACATTAAAAGCAGATCTATTGTGCCGAGCTGTCCAGTACATTGATACACGACGCTGAATCCTTTCTTTTGTATGTGATAAGCGACCAGTCCGCCACATAAAGATGCCGATAATTATAATGCCCACAAGTATCACAAATACTGGAAAAAATATAATATTTTATTAATTTTATTAAGCTATTATCCGTTGACTGAAAACTGATCATAAACTATGTTGATAACCCTATGGACAAAATTGTATTAATCGATCCGAAAATAAGTTGACGGTTAAATTTTGCAGTTAATATAAGCTTGATATTCTTTATCTTGTCTATGCTGATGGGATATGATTTTATTTTATTTCACTGTGTTTTACGCCACATTCAACAATTTTTCAGTTATATGGTGGTGGCCAGTTTTGAATGGTGTTGGAGAGAAACCAGATACAACCACACTCTTCAACAACCTAAAGAGACCCACCGGCCTTTCGCAAGTAAACTGGAAAACATTCTCACACAGCTTAGGTTCCAGTGGGTCTCGAAGCTGCGCTGACCAGAAGTGAGATACTTCATGGTTAAAAGCGCGATGCTCTAACCACTCGACCACTGGTGACCCTACTGTGAGTGTAAAATGAAGACTGACCATGGCAATATATTCCTGGTACATCATTAAAACAAAATACATATAACATTATAAACATATAAAAGTTATAGTTTTGTAAAAAGGGAAAATTGTTTCTGTCAATAAGACTTCAACAGTTTAACTCGAATTAAAAATAGATGTACAGGTCCGAAACAAAGTTGGATTATAGGAGGCCAGATATAACCTAAATGTATTCCTAAATACGTCTAACAGTAATGAATGTACAAAGGTTGACTATCTGAGCTTTCGAGGAGTTTAGAATTTAACGGTGCTATTAATTCGAAATATTACTTAAGTATAAAATAATCAGTTGATACCGAAATACTAGGTACTTGTTTTATATGAGCTGGTGGCTGAGAAAAGGGTACATACGACATAACCAATTAAATGTCAGAAAGAAAGGATTTCTGTCTGGCAAAATCATTCTAATTTTGTAGATTTTTCGTACTGGTAACAAAAAAGATTTGCTCTTGCCTGCGCTCATTAAAATATTGTATTTGTTAAATCCACATTTTATGTTCAAATTGCTGAAAAATAAATAAAATCACAATGTGCCCCAAACTTGTTCAAATGACCCTATCCTCAGCCAATGTATATATATATATATATATATATATATATATATATATATATATATATATATATATATATATATATATATTTATACTTTTCTAATGCACTCTGTTTGCTTCGCACTATTTCATTGGTCGATGACGTTGAAAACTCGCTGGGGATTCATGTTTCACTGCTAGTTATATATATGACGTCCCACAAAGCTCTGCTGACCGACTTTGATGCACTTGCTGAACTTTACTATTTACAGATTTTGTAATACAATGCATATTGAAACATTTTTTCACTGTCTTGAGTTCTTTGCTTAAAATACGAAACTGTATCGTATCACTAAATCGGTATCGAAATTAACAAATCCATATGATAAATCAGTAACTATTTTTAAGCGCATCAATATACTCAAAAAGTAATTTGGACATAGATAAAGGTAGGAGCCAGCATAAGTTAATGTTTCATGTCGTTTCTGTCATTAAAATGCTAGTTTAAAATGAGCAGGCCTCATTATCTAGGAAACGCCCACTTTTAGTGGCAACAACTCAGTCGTTGTAAATATTGTAAACGTAATAAAAGCCAGGGCTGAGAATAGGGTCTTTAGAACAATTTGCTCTTTTTATGTTTTCAGAAACTTGAACATACATTGAGCTTAAAGGTATATTAGAATGAGTGCGGGTAAGAGCAGCTCTTTTTGTGTCTGGCGTGAAAAATTTACAAAATAAATTCCGTCGGATGAAATTCCTTGTTTACTGGCATTGTATTGGTTATGTCGTGAGGACCCTTTTCTCAGTTGCTGGCTCACACACACACACACACACACACACACACACACACACACACACACACACACACACACACACACACACACACACACACACACACACACACACCATTGTGAAAAACAAAGAATGAACACATATGAACACATTTAATCTATACTTACCGATTGTAATTCCAACTATGAATCCAGCCGATATCCCTGGCCTCTCTTTCGTAACAAAGCTGACGCTAACCGGAAGACTTCTTTGTTCACCATATTCAGTAAAAAACTCTACCGTGTAACTCGTTTCTGGTTCGAGACCAACAAGGTCGTAGGAATCGGCGTTTTTGTCGATGAACATTACCCTGCTAACACTGGAGTCATATTTGTACACGACCTTAATTACAGATCGTTCATAACAACTTGGGGCTATGTCCCACTTTAGTCTCACTCCATTATCCAATGTTTTGACGACTTGAAGATTCATGGGACCGGTATCTGTAAATATATGTATGTATATGGTATAGCAATAAATTAACTGATTAACTACATGTGTAATTCTATTTCTATGTATTTGGCTTCATTTTGTAACACGTTCATTTTTTGTCAACTTTTGACGTTTAAGGTTAAGGTAAATATGAAGAAGTATCCATGGATAATCGAAACTCCGAGTCCATTAGAATACGACACATTAGAAATACAAATGGTTTCAAGATTAAGAATAATTGCCAAAAAAATCCAAACGGGATGGGACCAGGTGTCAGCGTCCCCTATCAGCTAGGATGCCACACCCGTCGCCAATGTTCCATGGAAACAGCTCGACCTCGGTTAAAAGGTCAAGTTCGGTGAAAGGGTAGATATAACAACGGTCTCAAGAAGAAGAATATTACGAATCCAAAGGGAAAGGAACCGGGCGTCCAGAAGGAGCTGGCGCCCTCTGCCAGCACGTTATACCCGCCGTAACTAAGCCAAATAATCACTGGCTCAGGTATGGTGGGTATATACTGCTGTAAATGTTCTGATCGTCTTTTATTTGGATATATTTGAGATTGAAATATTTTAATTTGTTCCCAAAACATTATCATCGACAACTTCATTTTAAAATTTCACTTACATTCGTCGATTCCATCAAATGAAAGAAGATCTGTGATCTGAAGAATAAAAAAAAAGTTGGAAATGTTATTGATGATATTGCTTTCGCATAAATATATAGTCTATTGAATCCGAGATTTAATGGTAATTTATACAGTGATACATATCTCCTAGAATGAGGTACATTTATATTTTTCATTCCTCAAACATTCATGAGTAATTTGTGATTCTGATTAACAAATCATTTTATATTTCGGTCAAAAATAGACCAAGCTGTTATCTGCCATCATGTAAAATAATTACAGTACCTGCACATGTCATGTAACATGTAAAAAGTTAATAAAAATACTCGAAGTATGCTTTTTCATCGAATGTTGCGTATAGTCACGAAAATGATATTTATTTGAGTTAGGATCATTAGTCAAGAACAATATAGATTAGTTTAAACCTATACGCTGACATTTTGTTCTATGTGGTATATATATATATATATATATATATATATATATATATATATATATATATATATATATATATATATATATATATATATATATATATATCAGAGTTTTTGAAACTCACCAGTACTACCAGAAGTAGTACAAAAGTCCAGTGAAATCTATCTGGTAACTGGTCCAAATGACCAGTAATATTCCATTTCTTTTCAATTATGTATATATACAGACCAGTAAAAAATTTCTTTGACCAGTGGAATAACTTTATTCACTGGTCTGATGGACCAGTAATTTTTTTCATTTCAAAATGTCATATTCACACACACACACACACACACACACACACACACACACACACACACACACACACACACACACATATATATATATATATATATATATATATATATATATATACATATATAGCGATATTCTATTTTCAACGATCTCAACAACCTCGCCAATTATGCCAAAACTGAATCCTCGCTATAATTTTGCTTACAAGGTATGCACCTAAAACGGACGGCACTAGGTGTGTAGTGTATTGTGACTATCATGCGATTACTCTGTGTGGCGTGTATGAACTAACAAGAAGTCAACATGGCGGAACAACCTCGTTTTAATACCCTCAACAAGGGGCTCAACTCTTGCATGTAAACAACATGTAAACAACAAGTTACCGTAAACATTCTAATATGTTACATCTCCCCTTTTAAAGTTGTTAACTCTGAATGTCAATTTCTTGATGAAATTATACTAAAAATTGAAATACTGTTACGAAATGAAATTACTGTCTTTCTTTGACTATATCTATAAGAAATTAAAGAGATTAAACTTGTTGGTTGCATTTAACAGTTACTTCCAACATGTCTAAAATGTAACACCTTTAACAGTTAATAATGTCACACAAAGTACTCCTGCAGGTACGTTGGTTTCCTGGAAATACGTCCAGACCTAGTAACGGTTGCAGGTTGCATCGGACTCGGAGCCGATGGACGGACGAGTGTATCCTGCTGACTTTCGTTATCAACAGGTTGCGGTTCATCAGAATTATCCAAATTTGGAAAATCAAGATCACTTTGCGAACTATCCTTGTTAAACACTTTCTCGTTGGTTTTCAATATGTGTTTCCTGATTCGCCTATAAAGTTATCATTTTCCGCTCTTAACACATAAGAACGGTCACTGTGTTCAGCATCCCACGATGCCGGTTCCCATGTACTTATGTTATCCTCTTTTTTGAAACGCACAATTTCTCCTGGAACTAGCGTTGGGAGCGATTTTGAAGTTTTGTCATAGAAATACTTCTGACGTTTTTGACGTTCGATCAGTTCATTTTGTTTTGATCCAAACACTTTCGGTTCAAGTAGTTTCGATGAGATCGGAAGTTTAGTTTTCAACTGTCGGTTCATCAATAACTGTGCAGGTGAAAATCCAACTCCATCGATTGGAGATGCACGGTACTCCATTAAGGAAATGTAAATGTCACCCTGACCTTCTTCCGCTTTCTTGAACATATCCTTTATCGTTTGCACATAGCGTTCAGCTTCTCCATTGGATTGAGCATAACGTGGGCTTGACGTTGTGTGAATAAAATCCCATTCACGCGCAAAGTCCTTGAAACGTTCACACGCAAATTGTGGTCCATTATCGCTTACAACCTCGGACGGTACACCATGTCTGGCAAACATTGACTTGAATGCGGAAACTGTGGATGCACTGGACAATGACGGTAACAGTGCAATCTCTGGATACTTAGAGTAATAGTCTACACACAGTAAATAGTGTTTTCCTTTGAACTCCAGTAGATCTGCACCTAACTTTGTCCAGGGACGGGACGGAATATCGTGACTCTTGAGTAGTTTCTCTGCAGTTTGCTTTACGAAACTTGTTGCATATGCTGCAATTCTTAATAAAGTTTTCAATGTCACTATTCATATTACACCAGAATAGTATTTCACGTGCACGTTGTTTTGTTTTCACGATACCAAGATGTGACTCGTGCAACTTAACGAGCATTTCACGCTGAAGTGATTTCGGTATGAAGATACGTTGACTCTTGTATAGTAATCCATCAATCTCGGTTATCTCATCCCTAAAATTCCAATAGGCCTGTATATCGTAGGGTAGCATCCCTTTGCTATCCGGCCACTCTGATTTGACTACTGTAATCAGTTTGCTCAGTGTTTCATCTGCTGCAGTCGCGGTTTTGATTTCCTTTAACTTTCTCGATGAGACAGGTAGTTGTTTCTCTAATAAACTAACATCAAGTTCGTCATCAATGAGTTTGTCATTACTATCAGGTAAGTAGGCTCTACTAAGCGCATCTGATATAAACATAAGCTTCCCTGGTACATACACGATTCGCAAGTCATATCTCTGTAATTCCATGAGCATGCGTTGAAGTCTTGGTGTAGCACGATACAGCGGTTTGTCATAGATTGCTACTAACGGTTTATGATCCGTTTCAATCACAGCTTTACGACCGTAAATGTAGTGATCAAATTTCTCACATCCGTACAAGATCGCCAAATTTCACGTTCGATTGTCACTCTGGTTCGGTAAGGGCTCTTGACCCATATGCGACAGGCTGTTGGTTTTGTAAACGACTCGTAAACCCTTAGAACCGCGTCAACTGAAATTGTCGGTTCGTTAACGTCGTAAAAGCGTAAAACCGGTCGGTGGAAGTAATCTCTTAAGTTCCTCAAAACTTTGTTTCTGCTCCTGATCCCAATGCCATTGTATGTCACTCTTTAGGAGTTTGCGTAGCGGATCAGAAACTTCTGATAGGTTCGGTATGAATTTGGCAAGGTACTGTACTATACCCCAAAATCGTTTCACTCCTGCCACGTCAGTCGGTGCAGGCATTTCCTGTATTGCACGAACTTTCTCTGGATTAACTTTCAAGCCATCTTTGCTTATTACGTGTCCCACATACTTGACTTCCGGAACTCGCAGTTCAAACTTTGACTTGTTTAGCTTAAAGTTCCTCTTTCGACACCTGTTGAGCATTTGTCGTACCCGGTTATCATGTTGTTCAACGTTTTCCCCCCATACCAGTATATCGTCTACGATACATTCGACTCCTGGAATGTCTGAGAACATGTCGCGAACAGCTTTCGAGAACACTTCTGGCGCTGAACTTATGCCAAACGGTAACCTACGGTATCGATACCGTCCGAAAGGCGTATTAAATGTTAATAACTTCGAACTCTCGTCGTCCAGTCGAATTTGCCAAAATCCGTGTGTCGCGTCAAAACGAGAAAATACACTTGCTTTGGGTAATCTCTCAACTATGTCGTCAATTGTCTCTAAATGATAGTGCTCACACGCTTAATAGCACGGTTCAAATCCTTTGGGTCGATGCAAACCCGTATTTTGCCTGGTTTTCGAACGACCACCAAACTGTGCACCCAGTCAGTCGGCTCATCTTGCTTCGCGATTACACCTAACTTCTCCATACGGTCTAGTTCTGCTTGGACTTGTTTACGAAGTGCTGCGGGCACTTTTCGTGGTGGGTGTATAACGGGTGGAATAAGGGGATCCACTTCCATGTGATGCGTTTTTGGCAATGTGCCCAAACCCTTGAATACATCATCATACTGACCTATTACCTCTTGTTTCGTAAGCGGTTTCTCTACAGTGTGTACTCTAATAATTGCGCCTATTTCGTTACAAGCGTCTGCACTGAGAATAGGTTGCGAGTCGTTTGGTACAATGTAGAACTTGAGATTGTACTGTCTCTGTTTAAATATGCACTGTAGTACCTTTGTACCACTGGGTGTTATCTTGTGCCCGTCATATGTAACAAGCTTGGTACTGGTTTTCCCTAACCTGTTGTCTGACAATGATAACTTCCGAAAAAGTTTCTCTGACATTATATTAGCCTGTGCTCCAGTATCTAGCTTAAAAGCAATCGGATGTGTGTTAATGTGCAATGTTTCTTTCCACTCCTTAGACTCTTGTACGGTATCTACACTTACTGTACCAATAAAAAAGTTCATTTTCACTGTCATAGTACTCGACAGTATCTACTTTCTTGTGTTTCGACAAACAGCACTTAGAAAAATGATTTCTTTTCTTGCATGCGTAGCACTCCTTCCCATACGCTGGGCAATTCTTCTTACTATAAGCATGTGATCTACCACAATTCTTACACAAAGATTGTCTCTCATCATGCATAGGTCTCTGTCGACCTTGACCTTTGGGGTTCTCATTCTGCTTGTGCTTCGCTTTACTGAATTTCACCGCATTTACTGATTGTGATTGCTCATCATTACCTTTTAATGATTTCATTTGTTGTGCGCTCATCTCATGTGCGCGACACGTGTCAATGGCTTTCGCTAATGATAAATCTGCTTCTCGTAGAAGTCTGGCTCTACCTACTTCGTTTCTTATGCCGCACACTATGCGGTCACGGATTAGACCATCGGACAAATGTTCAAACTGGCACTGTTTTGCCTTGTTCTTAAGGTCTGTGACATAACTGTCGATACCTTCATGTTCACCCTGATTTCTGGTGAAAAAGATGTGACGTATGTATGTGAGATTCTTTCGGGGCTCGCAGTAATCTTTGAATTTCTGTTTCAGAACAGTTATTTTATCTCTATCGTCTTGGGGTATATCTAGCGTATTGTATACGCGCTGGGCTTCAGTTCCAGCCACGTGGAGAAAAGTTGCTACCTGTATTTTCTCTGCCTTTTCTTCGATTCCTGTAGCTGTCAAAGTACAGTTCAAACGATTGCATCCATTCCTTGTAATTTTCCGCTAAATTGCCCTCTAGATTTAGCGGTCCTGGAGGCTTTAATTGCTCCATATCCCCAGATTACTTCTGACACCATGTGGCGTGTATGAACTAACAAGAAGTCAACATGGCGGAACAACCTCGTTTTAATACCCTCAACAAGGGGCTCAACTCTTGCATGTAAACAACAAGTTACCGTAAACATTCTAATATGTTACACTCTGTTTCACTAAGTGAAATGTTGAGTTGCCTTTTCGTTGGAGGTTGTTGAGACGTCTGTACCAATTGTGACGAGGATACACTCCTCACGTATTTCATTGGACTTGACTGTGGACTCACGGCCGGTGTGACCGGTCGACAGGGGATGCTTACTCCTCTATGACACCTGATTCCACCTCTTGGTTTCCAGAGGTCCGTGTTTGTCCATTTTTACCGGATTTGTATCTATGTCCTGGACATTCTTTTGATTTATACTTTGGTATCGGAGATTTTTTTTTTATAATAACATATTTACCGTAATTTCTGTGACGTCATTCAGCATAGCCATATTGTATGCCGTTAACTCCAGTATCAGCTTTTGTGATTTGAGTTTTTCTCTCGGTACCACAAACCAGCAATTGTTGATATCCAATGTGTGTGTGTAGAAGAAACAAACATTCTGAACATTGCAATTTCCATCTCTGACTGAAGGTTTTTCCTGTATATAGAAGAACATAATGTTTGAAGTCACATTCTGGGAACGTTATTGTAATTTTCTGGACGTCATTGTAATTTTTTACATTTTCATTAGAAAACTACTCCTAACCGAGGAAAGTAAAAAAAATAATAATTCGATGTATAAATGGAGTTATTGGGTGGATTCCGTAGAAATTCCTAAATTTACCCTGGTGTACGAGTGATATAAAGAATGTGCTCCATCTGGAACAGTCTCAGAACGTGTTGTAATCGAATGTACCAAGACAGGAAGTAGTTATTTCAAAGATGTCGATAAAATTTACATAATTCATTGCGAAATTGAATGCCTAGGACAGTGTTTTAGAGCATTTGATTGGTGTCCACTTGTCTGGATTGTCCTGGACAGTGAAATAAACACGTTCAGTAGAGCGTCACCACCTGGCCGGCAACAACTTACCGTTTATAAATATATCATGTGTTAAGTGTTTTCCACGATTAATTAACTAATTAGTTGTAATGGGACTTTAAAACCATGCGATTACGCAATCATGGAGTACAGAAAAGTTTATTTATGAACATTACGCCCGGGAAAGTAGTTTTAAGCATCTGTTTATTGGTGTACATGAAGTATTGAGTAAATTTTTACAGAGCAATAATCTTAGATCTTTGATGAAAGTTGATTAAAAACTTAGATAAACGTGCATCAGTGTAGTTTCCGGGTTGATATCCTTCTTTTAGTACGGTCTTGGTGTCATTTGTTAAAATGCGCCAACTAATTTGATGAATGCCACTTTCAACATCCGATGCTGTTAATGTTATTCTAAAACAAAGAGTATTATTTGAAAATGAAAAACAATGCTTGTCAATTTAAAAATCCCTACCGCACAATAATAACAATAATGATAATAAATAAAAACGTAGGTAAACTTTGTTATTAACTAAAATACGTGTACATACACTTTACAAAATATTACATCAAAAAACTATTCGATGTATGTACATGGTTTGTGATGTTTGGATACGGAAATATATGAGGGTAGTATCTGCCCTCATAAACTTATATTCCCATATCCTATACTCATAAATGTAACAAATATATTCCATCGAAAATTTCATTTACATACACATCTGGCGTGACATAACTAAAAACCACAAGGGAAAAACCACATTGTCACCACCGGACGGTTTTATTCAATTTGTATTGGACAAACTTATCTGGAATGGTATAGTTATATGTTACAGAAAAAGGATATACCTGCTTCCAAAACTATAAGTAGAATTCTCCACATTTCTAAGTAGATGCGGACCATTTCCGGAGGCTGTTTCAATAACAGGTGGTGTTGAATCAAAATACACGACAGTTGAATCAGTTTTTGTATTACCGACTGTATCCACTGCTTTTACCCATATGATTATACTGTCGCCATTTGTTCTAGTCGAATTAAATATCTGTTTCTGTGACGTAACACCGTCTACTACTGTCCATGACGTCGGTTCGACATGTCCCAAATTACCGTGTCTAAAGGCATACGAAAATTTTATGATTCCATGGACGTTATTTATTCCTTGTAACGTTCTTTTCCCATATTTGTCATCAAGTTCTGGGTAAACATATTTTATAATTATATGATTGTAATCAAGTTTAGGGAAAGTGTTTACAGGATTTAATAGCTTTCCAGCCGTATGAACTTTATTTTCAAAATGCCCATTCCATCTGACTTCAATAGGACGGTCAAGGTTGGCTTGCCACTTGCCGTGGGTCTCATTAGCAGCACTAGACACATACATCCTTGAACTAGTGTCGTTATTGATGGTGATTTCAGAGGACGGATCATACAGTACAAGGGTTCTAGCATATTCTGTGTTATTAGCACGATCTTCTACTTCTAGAACTATTGAATACATTCCCACTTGTTTTGGTGTATAAGTAGGGAAAGTTAAATTTGAGGCAAACGTTTCCTGCCTAAACTCATAAGGGTTATTTTCTGTCAGATTTGATGTATACTTATTCGGAATGAGACGATATATTTCCCAGGCATATCGGAAAACACCGGAGAGGCCGTCAATCCATCCACTCCATCTAATGTTGATAGGAACCTAGTGCAGAGAATGGAAAAATTTAAACACAGTTTTATAAAAGTTTCAATTCCGATTATTTAAACGTATTCATAGCATAGAATATTCAGTGCTAACACAGCACTGATGGTATCGTTATTGGTAATTCGTAATTCAAAGTTGACAACAAAGGAGAGTATTATACCTCATTTTTGTAACAACGTTTGTCATTTGCTGAATTATATCACATGACCACTTTACAAAACACAATTTAACCCCAGAGCACCTGCCACTGCCTAGTTACTCGCTAATATATTGATAAGAGTTATCGTTCTTAGATGAAACTTAGACAATAAGAAACTGCAGTGGCTGAGTGTAGGAAATAATTTCCTTTTCCCAACAAAAACTGAAGTAGATAATTACTTATACAAAATGTGTTGATTAATTGAAATACGGGACATATGGACCATCATATCACCATAAAATGAGAGGGACACGTGGCGACTCTCAAACAATCCTTGACCTTGTGTGATCTATAAAGTGTTATAATAGTCGTTATTGTCATTTTTCTCTCTAGATAACCAGTCAGAAAAGTGAATGAGGTAATTTTCACTGATGAAGCAATTAATTTGTCATCAGCCTATACCTAAAGGTTTGTATAGTAAATAGCGTCTATAGTAAAAGTCTTTTATAAATGGGAAAATTATCAATTTTTTATCTAGAACCATAGGTGAGAGTGGGATATAACGCTTCCAATATCATTTAGTGTGCTTAGAAAAAAATATTATTTTGTTTTTCATTGAATCAACAGCCCAATACAAATCATTAGTAGTGCTATTTCGCTTTTGATTCCCACACATCAATATTCTTTTAATTCAGTATTTTGAATATGACATCTACAATTTGTAACTTACTGCAATCAGAAAAGTTTTTTTTCTTTGGAGATGCTTTAACTTTTAAGCTCACGCTTTCCTTTGAATACTAGTGTAACATGTTAGAGACCGTCAAAGAGTAACTCCTTTTTATTTCAAGTTCTATTAAGCGACTTACCCTCGTAATATCCTCTGACACTGACACTGGTTGGTCATGACACGATTTGTTTTGAATACAGTTGTATGGTTTGTAGAAGTCGAATCTAAACATCATTGCTTTTTTCATTGACTGACCAATAAAATAGTTTATGGTTGCTTTGTTTTGTGTGTCCACAATTTCTCTAAATCCTCCGTTACGGGCCGTGACGGTGATTGTAAAACTGAAAACAAAGCATGACATTGGATACAATTTGAAAATATGGTCTAAGTCACATTGGACCTAGGGTATCTGGTGACCAAATATGAAATATTAGTCATTGGTAACTTTTGAAACAGCAATATTTTAATTTGGTTGTAGGATAAAGTTCTGTCCATATGAAACTGAGGACTGAAGAGTTCCTAATTTCATCGACATCTACCACTGTCCGCACGGTACACATCGGAAATAGAAAAAAAGAATTCTTTAATTAATTAAAATGTTAAAAACATCAAGAAAGAGATCTTTGTGTAACTAAAAAAAGCTCTAAGCTTTTATGTCACACCATGGCGCCAAACGTTTGGAGCACTCTATTATCAAAATTTGATGCTGTTTACATATATATATAAATATTATAGCCCGTCATTATAAATATATATATATATATTATATATAAAACCCCGTCATTCAAAATTAAAAGTTTTAATCATTGCAACCAACCATCTCCAACAATCAGTAATGAAAGACCACAGAATAAGGGTAATAATTAATTAGAACTTCATTCAACCCAATGAATCAACTAAAATAGTGTAATTGCCAGTTTTCCGATTTCCGAGGCGAGTGGCGCGGACAGTAATATACGTGATAATGCAGTGATAGACGCCATGTTGAATTCACCAATTTTTGGACTGTCATTGAGGCCGGCTTACTTTCAAAAATTACTAAAATAAAGGTTACTAAAATAAAAGGTTTGTTTTACAATAGAAACTATAAACACTTTAGTTAAGTGTAGCATTAAGGTTTCTATAAAAGAGAAGTGGGTATCATACAAGATCGAATAAGTCTAAACATCTAATCATGATGTTTGAAATATTTCCCACTGTGAAAAGATTACTATCGTAGCTTTTGAGAAGAAATTTGAACTCAAGAAATATTACTTTAGTATAAAATAATCAGCTAATACCGACATGTCAATTATTTTGGGCTTAAAACCACAGTCAGTCTATCAGCAGTGGCTATGATCCAGTAGTGGAAATAAATTGTTTTCTCACTTATTTCATTTGGATTTGACTGTGAACTCACGGCGGATGTGACCTCGTGTGACCGACAGGGGATGCTTATTCCTTCCTCCATGGCACCTGACCCCACCTCTTGATTCCTCTTGATTGTTCAATATTTACCAGAATTGTACATATATCCAGGACATTTTGAAGAGTAATACTTTCGTATCTGAGATTTTAAAATTTTAATAATAGTTCTGAAAAAAAGTCAAATATTTATTTAAAGACGGTGAATGAATAAACCTCTATAAAATTAAAGGGGTCTAAAGATACTTTTGGTCCTTTCAATAATTTGTGTATCCATTTTTGAAGCAGTTTTTCAATTTTGTTTGATAAACGTGTTTCAAAATAAAATAGAAAATCGAATTTCATGAAAATCGAAATTATCAAGTTGTCGAAATATAAATGATAGACAGTAAATAAGACGTACTTGTCGCCATGCTCTAGGACCCTGTCATATTCTGTTTGAGTTATGTTGCAGGTAAAAACACCAGTTTCTGGATGACGACTTCCTGGATTGGATTTACACTGTGTTGTATTTTTCAAACTTACATGAGGTGCCGAAGAAGCTGACAAGCAAAATAAAATGAAATATATTGTAGAAGAGAAGGGAACCTTACAAGGGCTAAAAATTCTCAAAGACAATTGCATGGTTATATTTGTCGAGTATGCATGTCAGATACGAAATTTACAACTGTTAGGTTAAAAGGTTATGACAATAAATAAGAAAAGCGCTCTTAGAGCTAAGGTCACTGTTAACAGCTGTTTAAAGTATAAGCGTACGGTCAAGGTAAGAAGGTTCTTATACCAGGTATCATTTCAACTATAACTGAAAGATGTGTCTGCGACATTTTTATTTTTCTCTAATCATCCTGCACGTATTTCCGAAATATGGTAGCTATATAGGTATGTTGAGAAACACTAAAGTTATTGTGTAACAACCAAAGTGTCGACGGACAGACAACAGACAAAGTGATTCCTACGTGAGGACTATTCATAATAATGTGTGGCCCTAGATATATCAGACCTGCATGCTTATTTATAGAGACATTCACAAACTGTGTACCCATTATTCTAAAGTTTTATTGTTTGTCTAAAATATCATATATACATGTATGTGCGTCCACTTACCAGATTTGTATATGTGTGTGTGTGTGTGTGTGTGTGTGTGAGTGTGTGTGTCTGTGTGTGTGTGTGTGTGTGTGAACAATGATGAGAATACCGGTGACGTAAATGGTACATGTACTAGGCTACATCATTACTTACATCCTCTGTTGACCTTGGTTAGAAGTAGTTCTATCTCTCCACCAGTTATTCCAAGTGACGTTTCACCAATGTATCTCGGTTTGACACTAATTTCAGGAGGATTATAGACAGCCTGAAATTGAACGCTGACGTAGTTGTAGTCTTTCTGGTTCAACCATCTTATGTCAGTTTCCATGGAATTCGGATCAGAGGAATCGGCCATATATCTGTAAAGTTCTCTCTTCTTCAAGCGTTCAATATTCGCCATAAATGCAGTACACTGTACAATATCCGGTTTTTGACTTGTAGTCACTGTGTAAACAATACAGATAAATAAATCAAACTAGGTTTCCAAGCACCAAATAGTTTGTTCGTTTTCACACTAACAAAATTGCAATAACAAAGTTTATCCACCCAAAACTTGAATAAGGATAAAGGACATAAATTTAATATGAATTATAATGCACTTACATTCACTACAGAGATATGTTCCTCCACTGCCTGTGAAACCATTTTGACAAGTGCAGATGTCTGGATAAACGCATTGTCCGGGGAAGCAAGGTACCAAATGAGAACATGTTACTAAAACAAATGAGAATAAAACTGATTAATTATTTACCCAGCATCTAAATACACTTACATATCATTAATTTAGTATTTAATTTAGTAAATTAATATTAAAAATGACTACTCAACTATGTTTGTAATATTAATTCATAATTTATAACCAAACTCAGCAATACATTTTCAAACAGAAAATATTTCTGTTCAGTAAATACTTTCCTAAAATTATGTCTAATGTGTTTTAAAGTTTAGAAACTTTCATTTATCAGTGTTTCGTAATTTGAGATCACAAAAAATTATTGTTTAAAGAACTAAGAACAAAGCATTAGAAAGAGGAAATGTATTTATTGAATACATTTATAAATCTAACGTTTGAAAAGTCAATATATTTTCTGATATTTTAGCTTGATTCAATGCCAAATAGGATATCTCGTTTGATATTCAATTTATTATGCAACAGATTGGAGAAATATGCATTATTGTAACGTACAACCTCTTCTAAATATATTATTTTAGATTCCACAATTTAGATATAGCTAGGGTGATAAGCTAATTATAAAATGATTTGTTTATATACCAACAAATCATGAGAATCATAGAGATCTGAATTAACCAAACAAATCTGAACAACAATATATGATGAGTTTGACCCTACAGGGCTATTTATAACACTAGCTCAGTTAAGCTCATGCACCAGCTCCATTGTAGCTCATTGGGATTCATTCAATGAGCACGTCTAAGTTCGGCTCCTAAGTGGTTCACAAATCCGGCTCACTAAATGGTTTACACAACTGGCTCACTTACGTTCACAAAGTGGCTGATACAAGTGCCACATTTAGGCTCAGTAAGTGGCTCATACAAATGGTTCATTTAACTGGCGGCTAACTTAAGGATAGCTTTCTCAATCTATATTATTAATTATAAATATTCATTGAGGATAGCTTATTATGGCACGTGCATACTCATGTGTTTACTCTATGATACCCTTCCCTGAGGAAGCAGTTTCACATAGTGAGCCTGATCACGGTTTCTCTCCTGCTGTGTATACCCATGCAAAGGATTCTGATTGGTCAACAGAAATGCAACCTGATCGGATAAATTATGTGGCATGTGATTGGTTAGTACATATGTACATTTCAATCCTTGCTTTGCACGAATATTATAAACACATCTTCGTCAGAATATCATGTTGGTGCCAAAAGTCACAAAATATCTTCCGCATATAGTGTGCCAGGATTTAGATTCATGTATGATAAAGTAGTTTTTTCACATATTTCTCACTGGTATGGTTTGCTAATTAAAGAAACCCACTGATTTTTATCATTCCTTAAAGCAATGAAAAACAAGAGCACAAATAATTTAAGATTCGGAAGGAAAACAAATTTAATAAAGAATTTGTCTAAAATGGGTAATAATATAGTCGTATTCATAAACATGGCGGGATGAGGTCCCGTGAGCTCTTTCCTGTCCGGGACAAGTTTAAATTTTAGGTAATGCAACGTAATGACATTAAAACTATAATGGCGTTAATAATCGCCTCTACTTGCCGCCATACCTTTGCCGTACAATGCCTACCCGTATTTTAATATTTGATTTTCTATTTTAAATAATTCAGTTCAAATACAAAGAAAATGTTCAAAATGGTTTTAAACACAGTTACGTAATATGCAAAGTAAATTTAAAGTTATGTATTGATCTACCTTGTTGACAGGCTGATCCTGTATACGGTTCTTCACATTCACATACACCTGGACTGATGCATGTTCCATGTAAGCAATTCGGAGAACATATTGCTAGAATAAAATTACCATGTTACAGAATTTGATGTTTATGTCGAAATTACAGGTAAATATATATAATAATAGATATTGTAGACAAACAATAAACTGGAACGCACTAAACATGCCATAGATACAAGTTATTGTCGTTTCAAGCAGATATATTTTATACACTTCTAGGAAAGGATATTTTTAAAAATAATGAAGTTTATCATTATTTTATACAAATAGAAAAGGCTGTTTTAGATTAATTCTATATAAAATAAATAAATAAATATCCGTTATATATTAAATATCCTTTACAATAATGTACAACTATTTACGTTCAGTACAGCCGCTCCCCTTCCAACCGGGACAGCAATAAGCACGACTTCCGTAATATGATCGTGTAACAGTTCGACGGCGGGTACTAAAACAGAAAAGTGTATCGTTAAAAAGTGGGGGGAAAAGAAAATCAAAAAGGACAATGGTAATCTTTTTTATGTTTTAAAGAGATAAATTGAAATATAAGGCGTTGTGTCAAATAATGATGAACACAGAATTTACAATTGTCGTTCTTTTCAATACAATTTATTGTCTTTATATAAAAATATCATTAATTGATTCACATAAAGAAGTTTGATCATGTGGTCCCCATACTTCGTGAATGGCAAAAGAAACATCTACAATAGCTGTCTTAGATCAAGTGAAGTATTAAGCAAATAAATTGACAATTTCAAACCTAGAAAGGCTTAATGTTCTGTATTTTGTCGAGTTTGGGACTCATATTTTCTTAGTAAAAATGAAGGAGAACCAAATGACAATTGAAACTAAAAAGTGCATTATAATATTAAAATTATGAATACAGTGGTCTCAACATCAAGAACAATTGCGAATCCCAAACGGGTAGCTACATTAAATAATTTAAGTCGTAAATACCTACCATCCCCATAACCAGCTACGCCTATCACAGTATGTATGTCTGTAATAATGTACGATTTGCCTGTAGCAGGTCAGTGAACTGAAATACATAAAAAAAAATAATTAACATGAAAGTGTTTATTAACCGCACCAACTATGACTATTTTGATTGATTTTATGGATTCAACAGTCCATTCTGCATATTATCAAGTAAAATGGATCTATTCGGAAATTTTTAGAAGTACTTCTATAAGATCATTTTTAATTTTTGAGAATGAACCACTGTTGGATTACGTCATTAATACATTAGGGGAGATAACTCTTGAAGTCGACAATTTTTATATTGTCAGATTTTGCTGAAAAGAGGTATTTTGGTACGATGAAGTCGATGAAAGATGTTACAGAAAGGTTGCCATGATACCAGAATAAAAGCTTGTTATTGGCCATTTTGATATCAAATTGTCATGAAAAATGGTACTTTCGGGTATTCAATGACAGATGTTATGAAAGTCTAAGATGCCATAGTAACAAAATGAAGGCCACTGATTGGTCAAATCAAAGATATTTTCAGATTTTGCCGAAAATCGGTATACAGGGGAATTTCGACCTTGGTCAATACTTTGATTAATTTTTATAAAAGATATTATCATGGGGAATTTCATGTATAAGTGTTTATGATGTGATACCAGTGTGTGCACTTATGTTGTTAGTGGGAAAATATATGTAACCAGCATTTCATACATTTCTAGTCCTAGTTCTTTATATCATGTATCGACAATATTTTGTTTTGGAGGGATGAGTGCTCATGGGGGGGGGGGGTACTACTTAGCCATATAGATATTAATATTAATATCATAGATATTATATAAAATAGATTTTAATATGGATATATATCTATTGTTTTGTTTTAACAACATGTATCATGTTGTATTAACAAGACTATTAAAAGAAACCTGCTGTAAAACTAATTGTAAACAATTCTGAAATTTTCTATTGCTCTTTACGTTATGTACTGGCAACCATTTCTCTATAAAGAGAGGATTATTACTTAGCAGAGTGTACTGAAAGTTAACATGGGTAGATATCTATTTCTTTTGTTTAAACAAAATAAATCAAATTGTATTAATAAAAGAAACCTGGAAGACTAGTTTTACACTAATTCTTATTTCACCATTGCTCTTTCATGTATTGGCAAAAATCTTGGAAAAAACATAGGGGTGAGGTTATACTAAGCCATATATACTGAAATCTAATATGAATTGATATGTATTTCTTTTATTTAAACATATATTAACTTGTATTAATAAAGGAAACTTGATAAACTAGTTTTACACACTTTGTTATTTCACCTTTGCTCTTTATATTGTGTATTGACACAATTTTTGCGGAAAAAACAGGGGATGGGTACTACTAAGTCATATATACTGAAATTTAATATGGACAGGTATTTCTTTCTTTTGATTTTACAGCATATTCTATGTTGTATCAATAAAAGAAACCTGTTAAACTAGTTTTGCACATTTTTATTTTGTTATATTTATGCAATAGAGTTATATTTTCCTCTGTCAAAATACAATATAGAATGCCACAAACAGGCTACTACTTTGCTAATTAGAGATTTGTATGCTAAAAATTATGCTAATCTTGAAGAAAAACTGTTGATTTTAGAAAAATCTGTCAATGCCCGAAATTAAGTTAATGTATCAAAATGGATGGTGTCTTATGAATTCATTGATTTTCTTTTTGTATGGATATTACACATCAACGAAACATCAATGCAAAAGATTTAAAAAATATAGATAGCACCTGCTTTTTTGGTTTAAGTTAGTATGTCTTGGGTATATCCAGTGGAAAAAAAAAAAGAATTTTGAGGTTTGCACACATACATTCATGAAAATTCCTGCATAGGTGAACATCTTTAAAGAGAAAACAAAATAATTTAACAGTCACCCGCATATGGAGTTTATATTTCACAAATGATCCGATATGCTAGGGCGTGTTCAACATATGAACATCTCATATACAGATTTAAACTACTCACTGACAAATTATCGCTACAGGGATATCGAAAACCGCGTTTGATGTCAACGTTCCGCAAATTTTACGGTCGATATAATAGTCTTGTTTGCGATTACTCTGTTTCACTAGGTGAAATGTTGAGTTGCCTTTTCGTTGTTGGTTGTTGAGACGTCTGTACCAATTATGACGAGGATTCTTTCCTCACATATTTCATTTGGACTTGACTGGACTCACGGCGGGTGTGACCGGTCGACAGGGGATGCTTACTCCTCCATGGCACCTGATCCCACCTCTTGGTTTCCAGAGGTCCTTGTTTGTCCAATTTTGCCAGATTTGTGTCAGTGACCTGCACATCCCTAGGATTTATACTTTGGTATCTGAGATGTTTTATATATGCATACAATTTTTGACTTATTATACTTGGACATATGTTACAGATAGAATTTAATACGATATGCGATCCCTAGTCTTGAAAATATTTGTTAATGAAGATCTACTGTTTTGTATTCCTAACTTATTTTTAATTTTACATAATTTATTTGCCCAAGACTAAAAGCTTCCAGTTGATTTTGCTTTTTTGCTGTAGCAAAGACAAACATTTTTATCATAAAGTCAAATTATGATCAAAATGTTTTATTGTAATTCAATTCTACAAAGATTTCCCTATTATAAATTTTTTTTTCAAAAATATCATACTCCCAGTGTTTTTCTATATTTTGCTGTATAACATTCAAATAAATATAAGTCTCTACCTTCTGGTTAGGTAGGATCGAGCCTAGCTGGAACCTAAGCCGATTTTTGTGAGAAAGTTTTCTTGCGGAAGGCCGGTGATCTGTTCCCGTGTACAGTGTAACCGGGTTCTCTCCTCCACCGATAAAAACTGACCGCCATCACATAAGTGAAAAATTGTTAAGTGTGGCGTAAAATATTATTCATATTCAACCTTTTCTAGATAATCAAATAAGACAGGAAAACAAACGGCAAATATCTTATCAAACCTCATGAACCAAGAGGAAGAACAACGTAACAAACTTTATAGTTTATATCATCATTATGAGGTTTTCTGTTCGAAGAACTTGTTTTAGAAGTGAAAAGAAAACTGCTATAACGCTATCGTTATACTTTATACAATAGTACACGATATACAGATGTAGTACGGAATGCTTTGTGGACAGTTTCCTTCGATATTTTAGGTATTACACTTGCCTCTTTAACCTCTCCGTATGATATGAAAATGTAGCATAATAAAAAGTTATTAAAAAAGTTAGACAATCACGCTGATTTCAGTTTCACCCCTTCTCCACATTGTTGCGTGGGTGTAATATACACTTGTATCATGCATGTATTAATAGGCGAGCTAATGTACATACGCGCTGACAAATTTAATTGAAATCTGACCAGTGGTTCTTGAGAAGCAATTGAAAATGTTAATGTCGGACAACGGACAAAACAAACAAAAATAGGTCGCCATGAGCAAAGCTCAAGTGACTTAAAATGCAGTAAAATGGGAAATAACTCTCATAAGAGCTGACCATACAAATTCGGCACTGTCAATTTTTTTTTATGGTCTTTGCCCCCTGAACAATTTTGCTTCTTTCCCTTTTTCTCTTTATCTATCATACATTTTAAGATAATGTCAAAAAAAAAAAAAAAAAAAAAAAAAAAAAAAAACAGCCCTAAACATGAAATATCCACTGAAAAGGGGAAATAACTCCCATAAGATGCAACCTAACAATTTCGGTCCTTTGACTTTTTTGTAGATCTTTCTTTGCTTACCTTTTGCTTCTTTCGCTTTATACATTTCAAGATAATGTAAAACTACCAGCCCAATTAATAAGAAATCCACTTAAAAGGGGAAATAACTTCCATAAGGGGCCACCTAACAATTTCGGCCCTTTGACTTTTTTTGTAGATCTTTGTGTGCTTAACATTTTTACTTCTTTCGCTTTTACTGTATCAATTATACTTTTCACTATAATGTGAAAAAACAGTCAAAACATGAAAAATCCACAAAAAGGGAAATAACTCACATGAGGGTGCTACATGCCAAATTTGGTTGAAATCTGACCAGTGGTTCTTGAGAAAAAGTTGAAAATGTGGAAATTTAATGACGCGCGACGCGCGACTCACGTCGGACGACGGACAAAACATGATCGAAACAGGTCACCATGAGCAAAGCTCAGATGACCTAAAAGTATCTTTATTTTGACCAATCGGTAGCTTTCTTTTTGTTACCATTTCAACCGACGCTTCCGTAACATCTACCATTGAATTAATATAACCAAAATAAATGTACATGTAATAACTAAATTTCATAAATATTTGTCTTCAAAATACCATTCTATTAATACCAATTTTCATCAGAAGTTATCTCTCCTTGTACCTTAATACGTTATATTGGATTCATTCACTACTGCTTTCTTATGTGTACAATAATTTTAATAAATGTATACTCCTTCAAGAGCATGTTCATGAAGGCAGGCGAGAGGAAGCTTCCAAGCGGGGAACAACAATCTGTCTTCATGAACGAACGTGTGTCTAAACATTAATGCTAACGCGAATTATACTATACAGTCAGTTGAATAACCAAGACGAAAAGTAATGAGGGCAGCCTACGTTGGTAATTATTTGATGAATGTGTTTCCAGGAATGTCCCTCCGTATTAGAAAAGAAGTGAAAATGTTAAATTATCTCATCTCTTCTTGAGGGGAGACGACCGATACCCAGATCGTTTTCTTGGTTTCCTTCATTTATTTATAGAAGTTACGTTATTCATTTGAAGTTTAACTTGATTCCCAATCTCTGAATGTGACTAATAGAACTAGAGCAGTAATTCTTGAAAAAAAGATAGAATGTTAACATGGTTAAACTATGTAAAATTTTTAAATTACTATACGGATTGCTAAGTACATATAACAATGTTTGCTATTTTGTGCCATGCACAATAATTCGCTAAATCAACACATGATGGTAATTTTATTGTCAAATCAATTTCCATTTATGAAACAGCAAACATCTTTCATATATATATATATATATATATATATATATATATATGAGAGAGATATATATAGAGAGAGAGAGAGAGAGAGAGAGAGAGAGAGAGAGAGAGAGAGAGAGAGACTATCTATTTATTTATGTATTTTCAAACAATTGCGTTGTTGGCTAAATGTTAATACTTTTAGATAACAAAAAAGTAAACAGGAACAAATTACATGTACATAAAAACAACATACAAGTGTCATGAATTGAAAATGGGGGAGCGAGCAACTGGATAGTGCTGTGCTATAGAAAAAAGATACTTTACTACTAAGATAATACCAGCAACTAAAATAAAATCAACTAAAATAAATAAAAATAAAATAAAACAAAACTAAAATAAAATAAAATAAACTGAGCTAAAATAAAGTAAACTATAATAAACTAAACTAAATAAAATAAAATAAAATAAAATTAACTAAACTAAACTAAACTAAACTAAAATAAAATGAAATAAAACAAACCAATATAAAATAAACTAAATTAAACTTATATAAACTAAACTAAAATAAAATAAAAAAAATAAAGTAATACCAGAAACTTTAGTACTAAAATACTAAAAACCTAAAAAAAACGCGTCAAAAGTGAATCATACAGCCATGTAGATCACTCAGATACAATCTGTTTTAGTTCATGCATTGGTTCTGGATGTTCAAAGATATCTTGATATCTGTACCAATTTTGTCCAAACCTAGATCCACCCTCAGCCGATCCGGCCCAAAACGCAAACTTTCTAGAAGACCTTGAGAACTTGCATTATGTAAAGTTTTATCAAAATCCCTTCAGTGGTTTTGAAGTACAAGCTGATCATGTGATAAACTACCCCCTCCTTCTTTTTTACAATATTTAAAAAATCATAAAAAATTTAAAATTGGCTAAAAAGCTTTAGAAGCAATATTGTGTAACATTATAAGCAAAACACTATTGTTTTCATTTTGGCAGAATTGGATTTAATCATTTAAAAATAATATCGAATCATCTATACATGATTCATGGGAACTTGTCATCATCTTTTGGAATCGAACTCGGCTGTTGTCAGGGTTACCAATCATCATGTTACTGTTCAATTTAATATGCAGAAATACTGGCAATATAGGTGCTATTATCACAGTATGCTGATGACAGTTGTTTATTTTCAAATGTATAGAAAATTTAAAATTAAAATCGTCAACTTAACGGTTTGCAAACATATCTGAATTACATATGCTAAAACAGATATGATAAAGATTGGTAGCAAAGAAATAGTAATGACAATTTTTTGTGACAATCATCATTTACAACTGGACAACGCGAGGTTTATTTTTTGATATTGAATATGATGTCGACCTTGACAAAATATAAAACGACAAGAAACTACTTAAAATAAAAAGTACTTCAAATAATTTGAAAAAGAGGGTTTTAAACCATATCGAACAACTAACTGTAGATAAAAACTAAAATCTGAAGATACTGATCATTATCATTTTCAAGCCTCAGTGATTTCAATATGGGAACATATTTACATTGTATTCACAAATAATTGAAAGTTATTAAGTCAAGAAATTTATGAAACATCGAAAAACTTACCTTACTGCTTTAAAGGCAAACAACAACAAAGCTAATGATGTAAACCGTTTCCTCATTATAGAACGTGTTCTAGCTAGTATCCTTAAACATACGGTTTATTCACATCAAAATGAGATAAAAAGATCCCACGTTAAAAGTCAAAATGGTTTGACACTTTTTCAGACAGTTGCATTCAAGGATAATGACAAATGATTTGACTACAGACGAGGAAGTTTTAAACAGATCTGTTATTCATCTTCATACCTGGAGAAATTTAAATATAACCAATGATGTCATTAGTTGTGCACCTGTAAGCACGTGTAATGTATAGTTAAGGAGTTTTCGAGCAATATTTGGAAGACATTGTACTCCTAAAGTACTTCTTTAAGACAAACACCAACAAAACTAATGATATAAAAAGTTTCCTCCTTATAGATGGTGTTCTAGTTAGTATCCTTAAAAATACGGTTTATTCAAATCATAGTTAGGTAAAAGTCAAATTGTTTTGACAATTTTACAGGCAGTTGCATTCCGGGACATTGGCAAAACATTTGACATTTGAGGAGGAAGTTTTAAAAAGATTATTTATCTTCATATCTGGAGATATAACAAATGATATCATAGATTATACACTTTCTAATAAAATTTTCACATGGAAACGATAATTATAAATATACTAAATAAAAAAACCAATTCCACTTGTCAAAGGAAATAAATCCTACAACATATACGCACGTCACACTCAACGTGGTATGCATATACAAATAGAAGGACATTTTCAAATGAAATTTTCACATGGAAGCGATAGATATAAATATACCAAATAAAAAAATAATAAGTAAAAAAAAACCAATTCCACTTGTCAAAGGAAATGAATCCTATCACATTTATGCAAGTGACACTTAATGTTATCACAATAATTTGAATTAGTGAAGATATAAACACCATAGGGGCCAAAAAGTATTAACATTCAGAAGGTTTAGAAGATATGTTGTCATTTTAATCTGGAATTTTATCTAGTTTTTTATAGTACTCCATGGTGACAAAAGTGAATAACATTAATTTTTTTATTTGATAAAAACCACACTTTTTAAAGACATTAATTTTCCAAAGTTGCATTTACATGCATAAAAAAACCTTGTTGGTGTGCATATATAATTAGAATGATGAATTATTCAATTGTGAGTGATTAATTGTCAAACTGGGTTTCTCAAGCAATTTTTATAAAATATATTAACATGTTAAAAGAGTATTTTGAAAGAAATCCTGTAAAACCTGTTTTCACCTAAGCCACAGTTAGCAATATTTCTCAAAATTCTGTAAATTTCAGTGATGTTAGTGATTTTTGTGTTGATTTCTCGAAGGACTGTAATCAGATCCACTCAAAAATTCCGAAATTAGAACATTTGAATGCAAAGAAAGCACAAATAAGAGTTTTGATACGTAAATGCGAGGAAATATTTCCTGACGTTCCTGGAAAAACTAACGCGACTTTTCATGACGTAGAAATAGGCGATGCCCAGCCAATCAAATAGCATCATTATCGTCTGAATCCAATCAAACAGCAGTACATGGACAAAAAGTTATAATACATGATAGACAATGACGTTCTTGAACCAAATAATAGTGACTGTAAATTTTCATATATCTTAGTACCAAAGCCAGATGGTACTTACCGCTTGTGTACTAACTTTCGGAAAAAGAACATTGTCAATAAAAGTGAAGTGATTCATATCCGATCCCCAGATTTGATGACTGTATGATAAATTTGGCAGTGCAAAGCATGTCAGTAAATTAGATCTCCTCGGAGGCTACTGGCAAAAGGAAAAGAAATACAAGCTTTCGTGAGGGCCGAGGGACTTTATCAATACATAGTTATGCCCTTTGGGATAAAAAAAACCGCACCAGCTACGTTCCAGAGGATAATTCATTCACTTTTTCAACATCTAGCGTGCTGCGAGGTGTATATTGACGATGTGATCGTATATAATCAAACCTGGGATGATCACTTCAAGATTCAGAGTTCGTTATTCCACAGACTAGCTACAATAGACAGTTTTAAAAAGATCTATTTTTTATTTTCATACCTGGAGAAATTTAAATATAGCCCATGATGTAATTGGTTGTGCACCTGTACGCACGTATTATATATAATTAAGGAGTTTTCGAGCAATATTTGGGAGACATTGTATTCATATTACTTCTTTAAAGGCAACCACCAACAAAACTAATGATATATTAAGTTTCCTCATTATAAAGTATAATAGACGGCGTTCTAGCTGTAGTATCCTTAAACATACGGTTTATTCAAATCACATTTTCAGACACTTGTATTCGGGGACAATGGCAAAACATTTGACAACGGACGATGAAGTTTTAAAAATATCTATTATTTATTTTCATATCTGGAAAAGGTTTAAATAACCAATGATATCATAGGTGCACTTTCAAAAAACATTTCACATGGAAACGATAGATATAAATATACCAAAAAATAATAATAATAATGAAAATTCCACTTGTCAAAGGAAATGAATTCTATCACATTTATGCACGTGACACTCAATGTTATCACAATAATTTGAATTAGTGAAGATATAAACATCATAGGTACCACAAAGTATTAACATTCAGAAGGTTTAGTAGCTATGTTGTCATTTTAATCTGAAACTTTATCTAGGTTTTTATAGTTCACCATGGTGACAAATTGAGTAACATAATTATTTGATATAAAACCACATTTTTAAAAAACTTTAAATGAAAAAATCATTTACCAAAGGGCCATTTACATACATAAAATAACTTCGTGGTATGCATATACACATAGAATGATGAATTAATCAATTGTAAGTGATTAATTGTCAAACTGGGTTTCTCAAGCAATTTTTACAAAATATATAGAATTTAAGAATTTTTGTGACCATGTACATCCATCTCATTTTTGTTATTGTATATCAATTTGAATAGTAAAACAAGGATAGAATAATAAAAAAAAAACATAGTTATTACATCTTTAAGTCAATTCCATCAAACTTAAACCAAACACTCTTTATACCCACTGTTTCAATGTGTAATTGATCATATTTTTTAAATTTGTTTAACTTTACTGAAAAATTCGAGTCTCCGTCCCAATTCCCTATTTACACATGTATCCTGCAAAACTTATCACTACAAGAACATGAAACAATGGAAATTTATATATAATACAAACACAGCAACTTCAAAACATTCATGGTTAATAGTGAAATTGAAAAGAAAGTAACTTTGTAATATTTGTTTGAAACAATGTGGGTTCATATGAGATATATCAAGAAAAATATAGCTTCCTCACTGCAATAGTTTTTTTTATTTGTATATCGAAAACCGCGTTAGATGTCAACGTTCCGCAAATTTTACGGTCGGTACAATAGTCTTGTTTGCGATTACTCTCTTTCACTGGGTGAAATGTTGAGTTGCCTTTTCGTTGGCGGTTGTTGAGACGGGGATTCGTTCCTCACGTGGACTTGACTGTGGACTCATGGCGGTGTGACCGGTCGACAGGGGATGCTTACTCCTCCGTGGCACCTGATCCCACCTCTTGGTTTCCAGAGGTCCGTGTTTGTCCATTTTTGCCAGATTTGTATCTGTGTCCTGGACATCCTAAAGCTTTATACTTTGGTATCTGATATGTTTTATATCATATAAAAAGCACATATTCCAAAGAATCTAGATTGATCTAATCGTAAACGACGACTAATAGGCTTGTCATTTAAAAGTCATATGTCACTTTTGTTTATTATATTAAAACCACAGTCAAGGCCCTTTCTAAGTTCTTCAGTTTTGTTTGACTGCCTACATCTATACAGTCAGACCAAGGTTCGAACTTTATGTCTGGATTATTTCAACAGGTCATGCTTGGGCTAGATATTAAGGAGTATATGTCCAGTGCTTATTATCCTGTGTCCCAAGGGGCTGTTGAACGCGTTCATCAGACCCTTAAAACTACGATGAAAACGTATTGTTACAAGTATCAAAAAGACTGTGATGAAGGGGTCTATTGTTTGCTATTTGCGGCACGTGAAGAAATTCAGGAGTTTCTTGGGTTCAGTCCCTTTGAATTTTGGTCATTGAGTCAAGGGATCTTTCAACTTTTCAAGAGAAGTGGTTGAATGGGACTAACGACATAAATCTCTTGGACAATTTGTCTAAATTTAAAGAACGATTACATAAGGCATGTAAATTAGCACAGCCAGTTTGAAGAGTTCTCAAGTCAAAATGAATGTATGGTATGACCAAGATGCAAGGAACCGAAATTTTAAGTCAGATGACGAAGTACTTGTATTTTCACCGGTTCCTGGACATCCATTACAAACAAGATAGTGGGGTCCATATAAAATAGAGACTCAGATTAATGACTTGAATTATGTTGTAAAAACACCCAGTCGGCGTAAAGAAAAAAGGGTTTGTCACATTAACATGTTAAAAGAGTATTGTGGAAGAAATCCTGTAAAACCTGTTTCCACCTACGCCACAGTTACCAATATTTCTCAAAATTCTGTAAAGGTCAGAGATGTTAGTGACTATTGTGTTGATTTCTCGAAGGACTGTCATCAGAGTATCCACTTGAAAAATTCCGAAATTCTCGCCATCATTGACAATAAAGTAGAACATTTGAATGCGAACAAGAACGTACAAACAAGAGATTTGATACGTAAATGTGTGGAAATATTTCCTGACGTTCATGGAAAAACTAACGCGGCTGTCCATGACGTAGAAATAGGCTCCAATATTTTCAAAACAGTTTAAACTTACTGTTGATTTAAGTGATGCAGGAGTCGGGGCTGCTTTATTTCAAGAAGGTAGCGACAATGTAGATAGAGTTATTTGTAATTTTTGTAAGAAACTGACAAATAGTCAAAGAAGTGAGAACTACAAGTGAGAAAGAGTCCCATGGTTTGTTGATGGCACTACAATATTTTAATGTTTGTTTCAGTGTTAATTTGCACCCTATTCTTGCATGTACATATAGTAACCTTCTCTCCTTTCTTAACAAAATGTCAAACAAGAATCAGAAACTTTGTTGTAACAAGAGTATGATCTTATTATTAATCACATTAAAAGGGAAAAGACAATGGTTTGTCACTTAAATGTGATTGATTTATTACATAAAGCTGCTATCGACACGTTGAGATAATTAGTTATGTCGACCAGGTGTGATAAAGAACCATGTTATATTGATTTAACGACTTAATTATGACGGCATATTCGCATAAATTATGTCGACATAACCTCCTATTTTTCTCAGCATGTCAACATATTGATATAGACTATATCGACATAATGTGAGCAGATTATATTAACATGTCAACAAAAAGTGGTATTGTATGACACTATATTTTGCGCAGTAAAACGGTCACATTATATCGACAAGTTTTGAGAATCATCACATTATGTCGACAAGTTGACATTCTGTAGTGATGTTAGAACTTACTTCGGTTATTCATTGTGCAAAAGACAGTTTTACAAGGTTATTTAAATGCGTGAAAAAATATAATAGTTATTTTATATTATCATCAGTTCTGGAATACAGAAAGAAATACTTCTAAGAGCTTTTAAATTAGGGTAGAATTTCTCCTATCTAGTTTCCGGATTTCAAAATAGAAAATACATGTTCTTTTAAAAATTATTCTACATAATGCAGTCAACATGTAGATATGAAAACGTCATTGTATTCTTGAATATTTGAGAAAGTATAATACATGTATTTTTGTAGACGTTGAAGGTTTGATGCATCAACGCTGCATCAACATACTTTAAATTTGGTTATTTTAAAATGATTGATAGCAATTGATATCAAATATTTTTACTAATAAGTCTGCTAAACGGAGTATTGTTATCAGGTAAATAGAAGTACAAAAATATTTATTTATTCCCACCTTACTGTATCAATGACATAAATCGACAAGGCTTTCAGTTTATTTAAAAAAGTTAATACCAGATTTCGTGTTTTCAATTTTTTTTCACCAAAATTTAAAGTTAATCTGTTAGTATTTGGTTTATATAGATTGATAGATTTGCAGAAATAGAACTGGAAACGGATAAATAGTTAAACCTGAGATAAGGGGGAAAGCGTATTGTCATTGGGTGGAAATTCTATACTGGGGCGCTTTTTCCTCGGGGGAAAGTTAGACCCGGGTTGATTCATCCTAGAGGTAATTCTATTCTGGGCCTATTTTCCGGGGGGAAATGTTGGCCCCGGGCCAGTTCTTCCGGGGGGGGGGGGCGCTATGCGGAGGGAAAGTCTTTGCTGTAACACTGGGGAGTTAATAAGTTTGAAAACTTGTTCCCAATCCGTTTGCTATGTAATTTGAAAATATATACATATGTGTTTAAACTAAATAAACAAATGCCCGCCACTGTATAATTGAAAAATTGGCGTAAAACACCATTCAAAACTGTCAGCATGTAATTATATGAAAATTTATTTGTAAACCAAATTTGAAATTCTTTACACAGTATGAACGCACCATTTTCACGTGTATGGCATCTTGCATCCCCCCCCCCACACACACAAACTCTTTGAAAATTCCTCTATCAGCCCCTGTCTGTTAGATTTATGAACTATTTGGCTGTAATAAAAACGAGTCGGAATGTGAACTCTTTGGGCTTTTAAAATTGAATGTTTCTGGAAAGCATACCCAGCTGGAGCATAGTGAAATGATTATTTTGTGACTGGAAGCTTGAGAATACCTCATCCGGCTTCCGAATCAAACTATCAATTAACAATTTTTGAGTGGTAATAATTCAATGTCTGGAGGACAATAGGCCGATATTCTGCTCCGATTTTAACGAAGTGTATTAATCTATGTGATTTACTTGCAGATTACTAGGCATATTTTCACATCTGGGCGCAGAAAAATGCTTTTACGAGCTTCCAAATTAAAAAAAATATTGTTAGATCCGAAAGACACGACCTTCTAATGTTATAATGTCTCACAATTAATCCAACACTTAAAATTATGTGCAGTAAGCAGTGAGAGCGTGCCCCTAAAGTTGATAAAGTTGTAAGTAAATTTTTCTATAAAATGAAAAAAATATTCCCCAAAATTCCGCTCGGCGAATGCATATTAAATTTACATCTACTCAAACTTAGAAACCTCAGTCTGCTTTTGATGATGTATGCGCATTGCATCACAAGTAAGTATAATTTTATGTAACCAGCCTAAAAACACCAACCTTTTAATCTTTTTTATAGATAGCCACTGTTGCATGTATTTAGTAAGTTATTAAGAAAACAAATTTTACGGGAAAATTATTTTAAAAAAAGAAAGAAAAACTGGCCCCAACCACTTTCCAATTGCTTCTTATACCACTGTAATGTGATAATTTATCTCAACATGTCACCATTATGCCTTTATATACATGTATGTCAACTTGAAGAGATAATCTGATGATTCTCAAAACATGTCAATATAGTTCAGTCATTTTATAGTTTCAACTTAAACTAATTGCAAAAAGAAATAATTTTCATTGTTCTAGGTAGAATAAACATCAATAAAAAACATAGAAAAAGTCTATAAATATCTACGTGGGGGAACAGTTTGAATTTTGAATGTAAACTATTGTAACAATGTCGCAGTATTGCATAACGTTTACTGGCCACCAAAGTAGCAAAGAGGGGTAATTATGATAACAAAATCTCAAGTAATCCGAACCCGTGTTATCACTCATTTCTATAAACAAGCAAAAAGAGACTTTAAACTACCACGGACATTACATTAAATATTTCAAATTAATGTATCTTATTGATTAAAGGTATATTCAATAATTCCCTAAAACGATCATAAGTCACTGATCGATTAAATACTTTTTATTGTAGCGTTTTGATACTCGTGTGTCGAGCCGTTGATGAGGTTGATTTCATTGTTTACATTTAGTACAAAAGATAGATAAAAATCAGCAGGTCATTGTTTATGGCCCATACTTTATAAGTCTGGGCAACAACAAGCATGATCACATTTGAAGATATAATATGTGTATGTCAATAAGCAAGGTCGATTAATACCTGTTTTGACAAAAAAGTGGAAGCTATTCAAATTTTAAAGTATAGACTTCCTGCATAGCCACAATAAGCACTCCGTTACGTTTCGCACGATTAACGATTTGAACATAAAAATGGTCTTCTATTCGACACACTGTGAATCGATTTTGTTTAGTTATGCGACATGTCATTTCATGATTACTAAACATAATATTTGTATTTGCTGAGGAAGCCAGTATATTACATGTATATCGTGTTCGTGTAGTCTAATTCCAGAGGACTGTTCAAAACGCAATCACATTTTTGCACCAGTTACACACTATTGAAAACAAAATATAAAGTTGGAAATGAAATATTATGCAGTTCATATAGAGTTGATTTTTATCATCTAATCATTTAAACGTTGGCGTCCAGCTGGCCTGGCTCAGTCGGTAGCACACTTGACTCTTGATCGTGAGGATAATAGATACATGTATGTATACAATATATAAAACATAAACTGAGAGCGAGTGTACATGTGTATAAGTTGAAAATATAATGGGTTCAGCGATACCCTATATCCCGGTCAGGTGGGAATGTAGGGGTTATTTAAAATCCTGGCCTATTGCATTGAATAAAAGTGTTTAAAAAAATGTCGATGGCAGCTTTATGTCATCGTAATCTATGTATATATTTTTACATGTAACTGTTAATAGCACACAGAAAGTGTTTATTGATGTGATTGTAATTGTTTGATTGTATGATTTTGTATTAAAAGTTTTATTTAACATTCGATCTCTATTAGGGGGAGATGTTATGAGGGTTAATGGACACTTTTTGAACTTGGTACATCTGGACCTTTCTGTAAGATCAGTTGTTATTGTGTTTGTTTCGAGGTAAGTCCTACTATGTCAACACGTTACTATATTTAGCCACAGGGAATTTCCATGAAAATGCTAGGAAGACAATTTTCTTGATTTTTTCTTATCTTTTCTAGTGATTACTAGAACTGTACCGATATATATATTATCTTTTCAGATCTAGTGATTACTAGAACAAGGTAAGAGTACGCGATATATCTAAGACCTATATAGTATATATATATATATATATATACGAAAGTATATTGTTGCATATATGAGTAGCTATTCCTGTTATATATATTCTTAATAAATTTATATATAACTTTTGCTGGATATTCAGGGTAATATATGTCAGATCTCTAGGCAGATCAATTGAATAACATAATTAATATGTTTAGAATACAAAAGTAAGAAAAAATCAGAGGAAGAATGTACGCGCGAAAAGATGAAAAATAACAAAAGTCTTGTGTCTGATGGTTTAATGAATCTGTAAAAAATGTTCGATCTTATATAGCTAGAGATAAGACCACATCTTAATAATATTGAATGAAAAAACCCCCACCACCCCCCCCCCAAAACCTTTATACGAAAATCTCTCAATGCATTGTGCATAGTGAGGGATATCTGTGAGTTCCGGCTGAGCTTTATTCCTGTTAAGTGGTGTCATTTTAGAATTGTTATTTCTTAATAAAATTTAGCTAAAAGGGCTAAATATTGTAAAACTTGCAAAAACTATTGCTGCTGGAATACTTGTCATCATCTTTTGAAATCAAAACTCGGCTAATTCTGACCCATAACACAGAAATACTGGCAATTTGTTTAGTTTTTACAGAAACTTCTTTTTCTGAAAAAAACTTGGAGCATTAATGACAATATCCATGAGATTGATATTGAATAATTGTCGATAATTAATATAAAAAGCACTAATAATTTGAAAAAGAGGGTGTAATATTAAAAAAACTAAAATCCTGAATTTCAAGTAATGGAAAAAATCAGAGAAATTAGAGCATGGGATCCAATCATTTATTTAGAAGCAGGAAAAACTTTTGCGAAAAAATGAATAAATAACAAAAGTCTTGTGTTCTGATGTTTAGAACAAATTTGACTATATCTAAGATGAATAAGACCACATGGAAGTTAAAAAATGCATTCGAAAAGATCTTTGAAATTGTTTTCTTATTGCTTTTGCTGGAGATACCTTCAGATCCATATAAAACTTCTTTTTCTGGATATGTAAATGCGGGGTAATATCAAATTTCATAAAAGAATGCAATCATTTAATAAGTACAAGTCTTGTGTCTTGAAATAATCTGTAAAAGAAAAATCAAATAAAAATACGTTGGAATGAAAAAACAAAAAAGAATTGGCCCCACCCACCCCCTCCCCCAAAACCTTTTCACGTCAAAAATAAATAACACATCCATTTAAATCTCTCAAATACAATCTGTTTTAGTTCATGCATTGGTTCTTGAGAAGAAGATTTTCAAAGAGGGATATCTGGACCTATTTTGCCCAAACCTACATCCACCCCTCGGTCGATCCGGCCCAAACACAAACTTTTTAGAAGACATTGCGTACTTCCTTCATGCAACGTTTCATCAAAATCCCTTAAGTGGTTTTGAAATACAAGCTGATTATGTGATTAATTACCCCCTCCTTCTAAACAATCGTACAAAAATTCATAAAAATTCTAAAAATTAAATTTAGGCGCTCAGGTGAGCTAAAAGCTTTAGAGGCAATATTGTAGAACATTATAAGCAAAACACTATTGCTTTCATTTTGGCAAATCTATTAAGAATTGGATTAAAGCGTTTCAAAATAATATCGAAACATCTATAGATGATTCGTGGACACTTGTCATCATCTTTTGAAATCAAACTCGGCTGTTGTCAGGGTTATCCATCATCATGTGACTGTTCCATTTAATATGCAGAAATACTGGCAATATGTTGATGACTTGTTTAGTTTTACATTTAGTATAGAAAATTCTTTACAATCGTCAATTGAGTTTTATGATAAAACATATAATTTAGATTGGTAGCAAAAAATAGTAATGACATTTTTTGTGAAAATCATCATTTACAATAGGACATTGTGAGATTTTTTTTATATTGAATATGATGTCGAACTTGACAAAATATAAAACGACAAGAAACTACTTAAAATAAAAAGCACTTCTAATAATTTGAAAAAGAGGGTTTTAACCCCTATTGATAAACTAACTGTAAAAAAAAACTAAAATCTGAAGATACTGATCATTAACATTTTCAAGTCTTACATTGGAAAATGTTTACATTTGCACACGTGTATTGTAGTTAAGGAGTTCTCGAGCAATATTTGGAAACCATTGTATTCACAAATTATTTAATTAATTAAGTCAAGAAATTGATGAAACATCGAAAAACTTACCTTACTTCTTTAAAGGCAATCACCAACAAAGTTAATGATATAAAAAGTTTCTTCATGATAAACGGTGTTCTACCTAGTATCCTTAAACATACGGTTTATTCACATCAAAATGAGATAAAAAGATCCCACGGTAAAAGTCATAATGTTATGGCACTTTTTCAGACAGTTGCATTCAAGTATAATGGCAAAACATTTGACAACAGACGAGGAAGTTTAAAAACTATTTTTAACTCACTCACAAAACTTGTTCGACCACTTCGACAATTAAAATCAATGAATTGCAAAGACGTAATATCACATTACATAACAATACGGTATACTGGTGTGCCAAGTTTAAGTGACATATACAGGTAGATTAACAAATTAAAACTATACCAAAAATAGGTTGTACAGGTATAACATAATTACCTTGCACAGTCTTCATGCATTACCACAACAGGTATAAAAGGCGAATTAGTTATAGCAGTCGTCATTGTATATCAGTACTCGCAAAGCGAAAAGTAGAAGTCCCAGAGGCTGAATAAAACTCACAGACTTAATCTTACCTGGGTCGGACTAATTAGAGTACACTAGAGTACACTAGAGTACACTAGAGTAATCTAAAAATTTTAGGAAATATATGCATTATTAAGTAAACAATTTACCATTGTATTGTATTTTTATACTATCTCAAATCCGTTAATATGATCTATAAGTAGATAATTATTTCTATAGTGACTTTTCAGCAATCCGTTTGTATGGATGTTTCCAGATCCTACGATATGGACAGGGTTCTACCACAGAATCCTTTATTTATGTAGTTAGCTATATATTTATTTATTTATTATATTTAATTGAATAATTTTTATCAAATCCATAAACCAAATCAAATAAATAGATATAGATAAAATTTTAAAACATCTCGGATACTAAATTATAAATTTTTAGGATGTCCAGGGCATTGATACAAATCCGGCAAAAATGGACAAACACAGACCTCTGGAAACCAAGAGGTGGGATCAGGTGCCATGGAGGAGTAAGCATCCCTTGTCGACCGGTCACACACGCCGTGAGTCCACATTCAAGTCCAAATGAAATATGTGAGGAAGGAATCCTCGTCACAATTGGTACAGATGTCTCAACAACCGCCAAAGAAAAGGCACCTCAACATTTCACTCAGTGAAACAGAGTAATCGCAAACAAGACTATTATACCGACCGTAAAATTTGCGGAACCTTGACATCAAACGCGGCTTTCGATATCCCTGTGCCAGTAATTTGTCAGTGAGTAGTTTACATCTGTATATGAAATGTTCATATGTTGAACACGCCTTGGGATATTGGATCATTTGTTAAATATAAACTCAATATGCGGGTGACTGTGGGATATTAATACTTGAAAATTTACGATGGTAAAGCCGAAATCGTCGAGTTTGTCATATAGCTTAGTTGCCAATTTCCCATTTGTGTCTATAGTAAGTAAAACGTCTAAGTATGAAGCGTGTGTGGTTTCAAGTTCGCTGGGATATATCGCATTGACATATATATGAAAATTGTCATTATTAATTGATATATCTAAATGTGAAATTAATGGACACCGCTAGCTTTTTCTTCTTTTGATTCAGCAGTTTCTGAATGAAGTCTGCTTCATATAAATAAAGGAACAGGTAGGCCAAAAAAGGGGCACAATTGGTTCCCAGAGGAATGCCGACAGTTTGTTAAAAGACTGCGTCCCCAAACATTACAAATATATTGTCAATTAGAAATTCCAGCATGTTTTTATTATCAACTTCAGTATTTATGTGTAGAATCAGAGTAGAAGCTAGAGGAACAAAAACATTTTATTGAACAATTTAGATCTACTTCGCCATGGACAATTTTTTGAACTTTATATGACTCTGTACACATCATTTTAAAACGGATATATATATATATATATATATATATATATATAGGTATATATATATATATATATATATATATATATATATATATATATGTCAGATCTCTAGGCAGATCAAGTTTAGAACAAATAAGAACAAGGAAGAGTACGTGAAACTATATTTAAGACCGAGTTATATAGGAGAGCAGACCACATCTTATATATTGGAAGTTATACGAAAGTAGTGCATTGTGCATAGTGCAGTGAGTTGTGAGCTTTATTCTTGTATGGTGTCATTTAGATTGTTATTCTTAATAAAATTTATAAATTTCTTGAACTTTTGCTGGAATACTTCAGGGTAATTCTGACCCATAACACTATCAGAAACTTCTTTTTCTGAAAACTTGGATTATTGCAATATCCTGAATTGAATAACATAATTAATATGTATTAAAATGTAATATCCAATTTCAAGTAATGAAAAAATCAGAGAAATTAGAATGTCCAATCATTTATTTAGAAGCATAAAAACTTTTGCGAAAAAATGAAAAATAACAAAAGTCTTGTGTCTGATGGTTTGACCGATGAATCTGTAAAAAATGTTCGAAAAGATCTTTGAAATTTTATTGTTATATCTATAAACGTTGGATATGTAAATGCGGGTACAAAATAAAAGAATGCATAGTAATGAGTACAAGGGTAAATAATAAAAGAAATAATAAAAATATGAATGAAAATGAAAAAATTCTTACGCACCCCACCCACCCCTCCCCCAAAAAACTTGTCACGTCAAAAATAAATAACACATCCATTTAAATCTCTCAAATACAATCTGTTTTAGTTCATGCATTGGTTCTTGAGAAGAAGATTTTCAAAGAGGGATATCTGGACCTATTTTGCCCAAACCTACATCCACCCCTCGGTCGAACCGACCCAAAACACAAACTTTCTAGAAGACATTGCGTACTTGCTTCATGCAACGTTTCATCAAAATCCCTTAAGTGGTTTTGAAATACAAGCTGATTATGTGATAAATTATAAATTACCCCCTCCTTCTAAACAATCGTACAAAAATTCATAAAAATTCTAAAAATTAAAATTTAGGCGCTCAGGTGAGCTAAAAGCTTTAGAGGCAATATTGTAAAACATTATAAGCAAAACACTATTGCTTTCATTTTGGCAAATCTATTAAGAATTGGATTTAAACGTTTCAAAATAATATCGAAACATCTATAGATGATTCGTGGACACTTGTCATCATCTTTTGAAATCAAACTCGGCTGTTGTCAGGGTTATCCATCATCATGTGACTGTTCCATTTAATATGCAGAAATACTGGCAATATGTTGATGACTTGTTTAGTTTTACATTTAGTATAGAAAATTCTTTACAATCGTCAATTGAGTTTTATGACAAAACATATAATTTAAATTGGTAGCAAAAAATAGTAATGACATTTGTTTGGGAAACTCATCATTTACAATAGGACATTGTGAGATTTTTTTATATTGAATATGATGTCGAACTTGACAAAATATAAAACGACAAAAAACTACTTAAAATAAAAAGCACTTCAAATAATTTGAAAAAGAGGGTTTTAACCCCTATTGATAAACTAACTGTAAAAAAACTAAAATCTGAAGATACTGATCATTAACATTTTCAAGTCTTACATTGGAAAATGTTTACATTTGCACACGTGTATTGTAGTTAAGGAGTTCTCGAGCAATATTTGGAAAACATAGTATTCACAAATTATTTAATTAATTAAGTCAAGAAATTGATGAAACATCGAAAAACTTACCTTACTTCTTTAAAGGCAATCACCAACAAAGTTAATGATATAAAAAGTTTCTTCATGATAAACGGTGTTCTACCTAGTATCCTTAAACATACGGTTTATTCACATCAAAATGAGATAAAAAGATCCCACGGTAAAAGTCATAATGTTTTGGTACTTTTTCAGACAGTTGCATTCGAGTATAATGGCAAAACATTTGACAACAGACGAGGAAGTTTAAAAACTATTTTTAACTCACTCACAAAACTTGTTCGACCACTTCGACAATTAAAATCAATGAATTGCAAAGACGTAATATCACATTACATAACAATACGGTATACTGGTGTGCCAAGTTTAAGTGACATATACAGGTAGATTAACAAATTAAAACTATACCAAAAATAGGTTGTACAGGTATAACATAATTACCTTGCACAGTCTTCATGCATTACCACAACAGGTATAAAAGGCGAGCGAATTAGTTTATAGCAGTCGTCATTGTATATCAGTACTCGCAAAGCGAAAAGTAGAAGTCCCAGAGGCTGAATAAAACTCACAGACTTAATCTTACCTGGGTCGGACTAATTAGAGTACACTAGAGTACTCTTGGAGTACACTAGAGTACACTAGAGTAATCTACAAATTTTAGGAAATATATGCATTATTAAGTAAACAATTTACCATTGTATTGTATTTTTATACTATCTCAAATCCGTTAATATGATCTATAAGTAGATAATTATTTCTATAGTGACTTTTCAGCAATCCGTTTGTATGGATGTTTCCAGATCCTACGATATGGACAGGGTTCTACCACAGAATCCTTTATTTATGTAGTTAGCTATATATTTATTTATTTATTATATTTAATTGAATAATTTTTATCAAATCCATAAACCAAATCAAATAAATAGATATAGATAAAATTTTAAAACATCTCGGATACTAAATTATAAATTTTTAGGATGTCCAGGGCATAGATACAAATCCGGCAAAAATGGACAAACACAGACCTCTGGAAACCAAGAGGTGGGATCAGGTGCCATGGAGGAGTAAGCATCCCTTGTCGACCGGTCACACACGCCGTGAGTCCACATTCAAGTCCAAATGAAATATGTGAGGAAGGAATCCTCGTCACAATTGGTACAGACGTCTCAACAACCGCCAACGAAAAGGCACCTCAACATTTCACTCAGTGAAACAGAGTAATCGCAAACAAGACTATTATACCGACCGTAAAATTTGCGGAACCTTGACATCAAACGCGGCTTTCGATATCCCTGTGCCAGTAATTTGTCAGTGAGTAGTTTACATCAGTATATGAAATGTTCATATGTTGAACACGCCTTGGGATATTGGATCATTTGTTAAATATAAACTCAATATGCGGGTGACTGTGGGATATTAATACTTGAAAATTTACGATGGTAAAGCCGAAATCGTCGAGTTTGTCATATAGCTTAGTTGCCAATTTCCCATTTGTGTCTATAGTAAGTAAAACGTCTAAGTATGAAGCGTGTGTGGTTTCAAGTTCGCTGGGATATATCGCATTGACATATATATGAAAATTGTCATTATTAATTGATATATCTAAATGTGAAAATTAATGGACACCGCTAGCTTTTTCTTCTTTTGATTCAGCAGTTTCTGAATGAAGTCTGCTTCATATAAATAAAGGAACAGGTAGGCCAAAAAAGGGGCACAATTGGTTCCCAGAGGAATGCCGACAGTTTGTTAAAAGACTGCGTCCCCAAACATTACAAATATATTGTCAATTAGAAATTCCAGCATGTTTTTATTATCAACTTCAGTGTATTTATGTGTAAAATCAGAGTAGAAGCTAGAGGAACAAAAACATTTTATTGAACAATTTAGATCTACTTCGCCATGGACAATTTTTGGAACTTTATATGACTCTGTACACATCATTTTAAAACGGATATATATATATATATATATATATATATATATATATATATATATATATATATATATATATATATATATATATATATATATATATATATGTCAGATCTCTTGGCAGATCAAGTTTAGAACAAATAAGAACAAGGAAGAGTACGTGAAACTATATTTAAGACCGAGTTATATAGGAGAGCAGACCACATCTTATATATTGGAAGTTATACGAAAGTAGTGCATTGTGCATAGTGCAGTGAGTTGTGAGCTTTATTCTTGTATGGTGTCATTTAGATTGTTATTCTTAATAAAATTTATAAATTTCTTGAACTTTTGCTGGAATACTTCAGGGTAATTCTGACCCATAACACTATCAGAAACTTCTTTTTCTGAAAACTTGGAATTATTGCAATATCCTGAATTGAATAACATAATTAATATGTATTAAAATGTAATATCCAATTTCAAGTAATGAAAAAATCAGAGAAATTAGAATGTCCAATCATTTATTTAGAAGCATAAAAACTTTTGCGAGAAAATGAAAAATAACAAAAGTCTTGTGTCTGATGGTTTGACCGATGAATCTGTAAAAAATGTTCGAAAAGATCTTTGAAATTTTATTGTTATATCTATAAACGTTGGATATGTAAATGCGGGTACAACATAAAAGAATGCATAGTAATGAGTACAAGGGTAAATAATAAAAGAAATAATAAAAATATGAATGAAAATGAAAAAATTCTTACGCACCCCCCCACCCACCCCCTCCCCCAAAACCTTGTCACGTCAAAAATAAATAACACATCCATTTAAATCTCTCAAATACAATCTGTTTTAGTTCATGCATTGGTTCTTGAGAAGAAGATTTTCAAAGAGGGATATCTGGACCTATTTTGCCCAAACCTACATCCACCCCTCGGTCGAACCGACCCAAAACACAAACTTTCTAGAAGACATTGCGTACTTGCTTCATGCAACGTTTCATCAAAATCCCTTAAGTGGTTTTGAAATACAAGCTGATTATGTGATAAATTACCCCCTCCTTCTAAACAATCGTACAAAAATTCATAAAAATTCTAAAAATTAAATTTAGGCGCTCAGGTGAGCTAAAAGCTTTAGAGGCAATATTGTAGAACATTATAAGCAAAACACTATTGCTTTCATTTTGGCAAATCTATTAAGAATTGGATTAAAGCGTTTCAAAATAATATCGAAACATCTATAGATGATTCGTGGACACTTGTCATCATCTTTTGAAATCAAACTCGGCTGTTGTCAGGGTTATCCATCATCATGTGACTGTGTTCCATTTAATATGCAGAAATACTGGCAATATGTTGATGACTTGTTTAGTTTTACATTTAGTATAGAAAATTCTTTACAATCGTCAATTGAGTTTTATGATAAAACATATAATTTAAATTGGTAGCAAAAAATAGTAATGACATTTTTTGTGAAAATCATCATTTACAATAGGACATTGTGAGATTTTTTTATATTGAATATGATGTCGAACTTGACAAAATATAAAACGACAAGAAACTACTTAAAATAAAAAGCACTTCTAATAATTTGAAAAAGAGGGTTTTAACCCCTATTGATAAACTAACTGTAAAAAAAAACTAAAATCTGAAGATACTGATCATTAACATTTTCAAGTCTTACATTGGAAAATGTTTACATTTGCACACGTGTATTGTAGTTAAGGAGTTCTCGAGCAATATTTGGAAACCATTGTATTCACAAATTATTTAAGTAATTAAGTCAAGAAATTGATGAAAAAACTTACCTTACTTCTTTAAAGGCAATCACCAACAAAGTCAATGATATAAAAAGTTTCTTCATAATAAACGGTGTTCTACCTAGTATCCTTAAAGATACGGTTTATTCACATCAAAATGGGATGAAAAGATCCCACGGTAAAAGTCATAATGTTTTGGTACTTTTTCAGACAGTTGCATTCGAGTATAATGACAAAACATTTGACAACAGACGAGGAAGTTTAAAAATTTATTATTTATCTTCAAATCTGGAAATATTTAAATATAACAATGATATCAGTGCCAGGAACTATTTTAGCTCACTCACAAAACTTGTTCGACCACTTCCATACTTGGATATAGACAAACATAACCAATGAATTGCAAAGACGTAATATCACATTACATAACAATACGGAATACAGGTGTACCAAGGTAAAGTGACATATCCAGGTAGATTAACAAATTAAAGCTATACCAAAAATAGGTTGTACAGGTATAACATAATTGCCTTGCACAGTCTTCATGCATTACCACAACAGGTATAAAAAGCGAATTAGTTATAGCAGTCGTCATTGTATATCTGTACTCGCAAAGCGAAACGTGCGAAGTCCCAGAGGCTGAATAAAACTCACGGACTTAGTCTTACCTGGGGTCGTGATAATTAGAATACGCTAGAGTACACTAGAGTAATCTACAAATTTTAGGAAATATATGCATTATTAAGTAAACAATTTACCATTATTTCTATAGCGGCTTTTCAGCCATCTGTTTGTATGGATGTTTCCAGATCCTACGATATGGACGGGTTCTACCACAGGATCCTTTATTTATTTAGTTAGTTATATATTTATTCATTTATTATATTTAATTGAATAATTTTTATCAAATCCATAAACCAAATCAAATAAATAGATATAGATAAAATTTTAAAACATCTCGAATACTAAATTATAAATTTTTAGGATGTCCAGGACATAGATACAAATCCGGCAAAATGGAAAAACACAGACCTCTGGAAACCAAGAGGTGGGATCAGGTGCCATGGAGGAGTAAGCATCCCTTGTCGACCGGTCACACACGCCGTGAGTCCTCATTCAAGTCCAAATGAAATATGTGAGGAGTGAATCCTCGTCACAATTGGTACAGACGTCTCAACAACCGCCAACGAAAGGGCACCTCAACATTTCACTCAGTGAAACAGAGTAATCGCAAACAAGACTATTATACCGACCGTAAAATTTGCGGAACCTTGACATCAAACGCGGTTTTCGATATCCCTGTGTCAGTAATTTGTCAGTGAATAGTTTACATCTGTATATGAAATGTTCATATGTTGAACACGCCCTGGGATATCGTATCATTTGTGAAATATAAACTCTGTATGCGGGTGTCTGTGGGATGTTACTACTTAAATGTGGAAATTTACGATGGCAAAGCCGAAACCGTCGAGTTTGTCATATAGCTTAGTTGCCAATTTCCCGTTTGTGTCTATAGTAAGTAAAAGTATGAAGCGTGTGTGGTTTCTAGTTCGCTGGGATATATCGCATTGACATATGTATGAAAATTGTCATTATTAATTGATATATCTAAATGTGAAATTATTAATCACCGCTAGCTTTTTCTTCTTTTGATTCAGCAGTTTCTGAATGAAGTCTGCTTATGAATAAAGGAACAGGTCGGCCAATAAAGGGGCACAATCGGTTCCCATAGTAATGTCGACAGTTTGTTGAAAGACTGCGTCCCCGAACATTAAAAATATATTGTCTGTTAGAAATTCCAGCATGTTTTTTATATCAACTTCAGTGTAATTATTTGTAGAATCAGAGTTGTTTGACAAAATAGGTATCATGATAAGCAATCACTAGATATTTAAATTTTATGGTACCACCTTTAGTGAAAAAACAGTTGTCTATGATGCTAAAAAGTCTTTCTTTCAATTTTTTATGTGGAATAGTTGTGTAAAGAGAAGAAAAGTAGTATGTTTTAATACTATAAATTTGAGAAAAATTGTTTGCCTTTAAATTTTCTAAAAGTCTAGAATCTTTAAGTATCCACATCTGATTTACACCGCTTCTGGAATAAGCAACTGTACAATATTGCTGAAGTTTCTCCTTCTCCTTAACGGCTGTCAATATCTTGGTAAGGATTAAAGATAAAGGTTTGGAAGAACAATTGCTAGATCCTAATATATACCTCTGTTTATATGGGGTTGTATGAAGTTTAGGTATCCAATATAAATATGATAGCTCAAAATCAGTATCGGTTGTAGGTACATCAAAAGACCTTAAAACAGACACGTGATTTTGAAGGATCTCGTCCTTTGAAAGTGAGCTACGTTTGTATGTAGGATTACCAGAATTCGTATTAAACCCTAGCTCTTCTAATACACAATTATAGTAATGTGCCTTGCAAGTAAAAACTATATTATTTGAGGGTTTGTCTGCTGGGGCTAGTACAAATTGGTCATGCAATCTATCCAGTTTAGTTACTACTTCTGGAACACTAAATACAGAAGGATAACGTGTTTTCAAAGTTCCTTTAAACAAATTTATGAGGGACAAATGCATACTATAGTCTGAGTCATGTTTGGTTATGAATTTCAAAATGAATTTAAAAAGCAACCAATCATAAAAATAAAAATATCTTAACTGATATAATTAAGAAAGAAAAACTTTTGTCCTATATCTTTTCTACATAGTTTTTTCTTTGTTTGGTCGCTTCAATTTTTGAAAACACTCTTCCGACGGGAATCTCTATGTTATCCATGCGATGTCAAATAATTGGGTCATGTGAGTAATCATTAATATTATCGCGCCTCTCTTGATAAAAGAGTTATATGAAGGGGAATAACTCCATATATAGTATTACCGTAAGGAATCGGTGATCGTGTATTAACAGATCAGTGAGTCAGGCTAAATCAGTATGACCAATAAACCGTCCGATCTCAAACTTCGAAAGATGTCCGCCATTATAAAATATGTAAAAATCCCACAGAATGCGAATACCTGGTACAAAACAGATTAATTTTTATTTGTCATGGACATGGATAAATAATTCAGTATGCATAGGATACCGCTTCGTTAAATTTAAGTGGTAGGTATCAACCATTTTTTTAATCAGCCAAAACCAGCACACAAAAAATATTTGGCTCCGACTATAGGTTCCGTGCCGTAGATCCCAACTCAAGACTGGAATCTTTTCTGTTACATTGTTACACTTAAATAATATTGTATCGAAAGTAATATCATATATAAATGTTTGTGCTATGTATTACCAGTTTACTAACTAAATATAGTCTCACAACTCGATGATACAATGAAAATATGTAGAGTACTCTAGCATACTCTAGCGTACTCTAATAAAACAATTATCTGTGCCTAAAGTGGAGTTTTCTACAACGTACAGACAGCAACAAACAGAGAATGAATATTTCATCCACAAGAAATTCAAAATTTATTACATAACACTAAATATTAAGCACCTTCCAAAACAAAAACAAAGAAGTCTGCTTCTTACTGTCATTCGGCCAATGAGCAATGTTTCAACATCCGGTTTTTTTTTTGGAACACTTCTCCGTTTACCGGAAGAGAAAACATGGCTTGATTTCTTAAATGTAATATTTGATATAAATTGTTACTAGATTTGTTCTTATTTTAGATTTCCTGCAACAGGGAACTTTCGAGTTAGACCGGATTACCGTTATAATCCTGCTTTTATTATCGCCAGTTGCGTGATTCTAGAAAAATGTTCTTCGATGTTATTTCAGGTTTTGATAATATGTAGATAGCCCCGATTCGATTCCCGGTCTGTCTGCACTTTTCAGTAATTGGCGTTCAACTAAATAACCCACTGTAGTATGTTTAAAGAGTCTCTTGGGTTTCTTTATACAAAATAAATTTAATGCGCTAAAAAGTAAAAATATTTTCATTTACTTAACATACGTTGCGGTAAATATGAAAACCGGAAGAACATAAGAGGAACAAAATCGAGAAGGCGCGAATAAATGCAGGATCATAAGGGTAATCCGGGCTAACTCGAAAGCTCCCTATTGATTACATTCTAGATTTGGTTAATACTGAATAAAATTTGTTTTTCTTTCAGATTTTTTTTTCATATAATCAGAAGTTTTGAAATATTACAGACTATTATAATTCTAACTTCGATCATAAATAAATTTTCATTACAGGAAAATCTTTAGTTGTTCATAATTTGGAATTTTGCTATTTCATACTTGTTTAATAGTACATTCTACAAATTTTTGTAAGTGTTAATATACATGTATTTTGTTTTATATTATTGTGTAACTATGCAAAACTTTGTCATGAAGCTGAAGTGCATTTAAAAAGAGAAGTTGAGATGGTCATCACTTCTGGAAGTGAGCTAAGTCATTAGAATGAGTTTTCTTTAGACTGCCAGTTTTATTGCGTTGAGGTCAGATTACAGGTACGGTAAAGTAAAGTCAGTAAAAACTGGTCCACCTTAGAGAAATGTAAATCAGGTTATGAAAATATTCTTGTGATCACAGATCATTTTACCAGATATTCTATAGCAATATCAACAAGAAACCAAACAGCTCAAGTTACGGCTCTATATGATCATTTTACAGTTTCCCCGAACGCCTCCATAGTGATTAAGGGCGATTAAAAAATATGTAAGTTATCTCTCTTGAAAAGTCACGAACAACCCTTACCATCCTATGGGGAATGGAATGGTTGAACGTTTTAACCAAACACTTATAAAAATGCTTGGTACTCTTGAGGACCATTCCAAGAGTGATTGGAAAATTACATTAATCCTCTTGTTCACGTGTTCATGCTTATAATATCACTAAGCACGAATCTACTTGTTTTCCCCTCACTATCTCATATTTGCTGAGCATCCAAGATTATCTGTTGATGCATATTTGGGCTTACACAATACTGATAATCCAGTAAAATCTAGGGAAACCTTTGCTCAGAAATTAAAGAAAATACTTCAGTTTGCATATAAGTTAGCTGAAAGAGAAAGTGAGAAAGGGGGAAACGTTACAAAGATCATTATTATTCTAAGGTCAGTAATTCAAAACTAGAAGTTGGTGATCGTATTTTGGTCACAAATGTTAACATACGTGAGAAATGCAAACTAAGTGATAAATTGGAGAATGATCCCTATAGAATTCTTGAAATTCCAATTCATGATTTACCTGTTTATAAAGTTCAAAGATAGAATGGTAAAGGTCCTGTGAAAACTTGGACTAAATGGATTAAACACACTTTCTGGAAATCCTACATACACTCTCACGGATTCCTCTACCTCTGAAGTATTAGATAATCATGAATCAGTTCTCACAGCGTTTGGAAAACTTTACATAGGAATATGTTACTTCCATTTATGTATATTCCAACTTCCCATGCTATATCTCGTACTTCATATTCAGGTACAAAATGTAAACAACTAAATGTGTCGGTTAAATCATCTCAAAAATCTGTATCTGAGAGTGATGGTTATTCATCAACTTACTCAGATGAGCCTTCTTCTGTAGTTCCCATAAAGCAACATTCTGGCTGCAGACAGACAAAGCCTTATAAGAGTTCAAATTTGAGTGAAAATGAAAATATCATGATTTCAGGTTTTCAGATTTCACAACAAAGGGAGATAATAATTCAAATTCATCTTTTCCACGACAGATACATAGAGAAGATCCAGAAACAGCACTGTGAATTTAGATTCTAATAACAATGATAATAGTATTGGTAGAATTAATTACAGTAATAACACAAATTCGTCTATCCGTCAGTGACCAGAGAGACATCTCAGAGCTCCATATAGATATGACAACATCATTACCCAATGATGAAATATTTGTATGATATTTTAATTTCAGATAGATATGGCGATTGTCAATAACAACATCATTACCCAATGATGAAATATTTGCACAGAATTTTACATGATTTTAAATTGTAACAGATGTGACTAAAACTTTAACATTGAAAGAAAGTTGTAGAAGCTCTATTGTTTTGTATTAGCTCAAAATCTAATATTGTTTTAATTCTGGTTAGACACTATTGATTTGAATCATCAGGAGGGGGGTGGGGTCACGTTTTATGTTTTCGTTTTTATTGACTTTTGAAAACATTTCAGAGATATTGTGCTATTTTGATCTCATCACTTTTTTATTTGCATTTCTTAATTGTACGGCTGTACTGTTGTATTCGACAGTTATCGGCGTGACGGCATACGATAGAGTGCTTGTTCCACACGTCATAGAATTTTATTGTCGCTAGAATTACGTCTTACCGTCGTAGCGTTATATCACCTTACAAAAAGTATTTACTCAGTAATGCCATTTATCATTCTTTTTTGTTCATTTACTTGTATATTTGTATACGATGTTCTATATACATTCATCATATTTTAGCATGAAAAAATTCCTATCAAATGGATGGCCACCGAGTGCATGGTTTCCACAAAGAAAGCAACTACAAAGAGTGAAGTTTAGTCTTATCGAAAAGTCATGTGAGAAATATTCAGCTTTGGTAGTTTATCATTTTGTTGATTTTTTTTTTATTTTGATATCATGCATTATGATTTGGTATCGTAAACATGTGGTAGGTGTGTTTATCATAGGTGTGTGATAAGCGTGTTTATCATAGGTGTGTTTATCATAGGCGTGTGATAGGCGTGTTTATCATAGGCGTGTTTATCCTAGGTGTGTGATAGGCGTGTTTATCATAGGTGTGTTTATCATAGGTGTGTTTATCATAGGCGTGTGATAGGCGTGTTTATCATAGGTGTGTTTATCATAGGTGTGTTTATCATAGGTGTGTGATAGGCGTGTTTATCATAGGTGTGTTTATCATAGGTGTGTTTATCATAGGCGTGTGATAAGCGTGTTTATCATAGGTGTGTTTATCATAGGTGTGTTTATCATAGGTGTGTGATAGGCGTGTTTATCATAGATGCGTTTATCATAGGCGTGTCAACCTGTATATAGCTATCTATACTGCCACTATATATCTTCAATATTTCACCTTCAGAGGAGAGCTACAATAACCGTTCCACAAATAAGATGTTTAGACGAAAAAAATTTTAAAATCCGTAAATTGAGGAAAATCCTTTTACCTTTATAATGAACATAAAGCGAAAACTTTGAGACACAAATTATTCGTACATTCATTCTGTATTGTAATCGTATCTTTAATATATATATATATATATATATATATATATATATATATATATATATATATATATATATATATATATATATATATATAGTTTAACCTGCCCCAGTGACCCATTGAATTAAGAGACCACCTGTCTTATGTGACCTTAATGTGTGGCTCCCGAAGTTTATAAATATATAATATATATGTCATATGTGACCATTTTTTCTTCTTCCCATAGATGGTCTCTTAAAACAGGTTTGACTGCATATATATATACAGAAGGGGGATCGGGTGTTATGAAGGAGTTCGCTTACAATGCCGACTGGTCACGCCTCCTGTTAATCAACATTCAAAACCAAATAAGAAAAGGAATAAATCTTGGTCACATGAATCAAACTTGCTATAAAGCGATTCAACTAACACCATCGACGAAACAATTCAACACTGAAGTCAGTGAAATATAGCAACTGCTAATAAGGTAATTATTTGGACAGCAAATGTGGAATATTGACTTCAAACGCAATTTTTATCCATTAAAAGAAGAAAACATTGCTAAATAATTTATGTCTGTCAATAAAATGATCGTACGTACATATCTATCATATAAGATTGATTGTAAGACAAATGCACCTTATGCAAATGATAAAACCACTTAAATGTAGATAGTTGCTGAATGGAAAGCATGAATAAAAATAAAATAATATAATAATTTACACACATTTTTAATCATAGAGTACAAAAATATATATGTAGGAAAAGAAAGAATTAAGAGTATAAACATACACTGCAAATCATACAACAATTGTTAAAAACATTTATAGAAAGTTAAAAATGCCGATTTCAAATGTAATTTTTGTACCAAATGATAACATTAGTAGATGCATGTATGCATGTATATATATATATATATATATATATATATGTGTGTGTGTGTGTGTGTGTGTGTGTGTGTGTGTGTGTGTTTCAATTACGGTAAAATTTTAATATAATATTCAACTAAACAACATATATAGTATAAAACCATGAAAACACTTAAATATATATTCATAGGTCTGCCAAGGTAAATTCGCACATGTTTCCGAACAAACGGGTGTAAATTAAATCATAACAGGGGCGACAGGCAGAAAATATTAGTCATTTGGTAATGCATATAAACCGTACAAGACAATACGTAAACATCTGTACAACATATTTCTGGAAGATGGAACTTATTGTTTTAGGTTTTGGCAGAACCCTAATGTGCCATTTTACTTTGGTATATCTGTAAAATTCTGGTTAATGGCTAAATAAGAAAACTAAATTTTACAATACTAATAAATTTATTAATATATTATATTGAATCAATATGTTAAGTTATCAAAAGAAAGTAGAGTTTTGAATGACAATATTACGAGCTCAGGTTATTTTTCATTGGACGTGACATTGTCGATTGGTGTCGTAGGTCGTGAGTTCGAACCCCAGCAGGGACATAGTGAGTTTATAGATACCTTGATATTTTTGTATTTTTGTGACTCTCGATGGCTAGAACGTCGCAACCTTGAAGTTCTCGAAACCTCGAAGTTTCGTTCAGGTCCCAATTTTTTCCTCCATAAATCAAGTACTTGAAACCTCGAAGTCCCGATTTATATATTCCTTTATATTTCACTCTCGAAACCTCGACGTTCTAGTAATTACCGGTGAATTGATTAAAAGCCCATGCCGTAAGCCAGAACGACACCGGTATCCTTACCTGTAAGATTAAACAATAGATGTTTTGATAACCGGGTGACAAGTAGTCCCTGACCTAATCGAGAAGTGATTGACAGGAATTTTAATTAATTAAGAGCTATGAAAAGAGCAGAATTGTGTAAAGATGCGTCATAGACTATGACGTCACAACCAAGTGGTAGTTTAACTTTTAGATGAAGCGGGACTGTACATTACTGAAGCAGTAATGAATGCTTCGGCAACATTATATACCTTATAATTCGACGACCGTTTTTATCCAAATGGGATACATAATAAAAATAACGTATTTACACGGTTTTTTATTTTTGAAAATTAGGTACGGTTATTGTTTATGGCAAAATTCATATGAACTACGAAAACAAAATCCCTTGTTTTGTGTACTATTAAGATCGAAATGTCCATTTCCGGAACTCTCGAAACCTCGAACTGTTAAAAACTCACCTATATATATATATATATATATATATATATATATATATATATATATATATATATATATATATATATATATATATATATATATATATATATATATAAAACTTTTTTATGGGTTCCATAGTCGGAATTCGATATATATATATATATATATATATATATATATATATATATATATATATATATATATATATCGAATTCCGACTATGGAACCTATAAAAAAAGTTTTCATATAATGCCATATACATTATGAATATTCACTTACCATACAATAGAACGGTATGTTACCCTTTAAACTGGAATCTTCAATTATTCTATGTGTATTTACAATAAGGTGATATCCTTAAGCATTTCCTATCATCTCAAATAATAAAATGTTGCATGGTTAATCATATAAATTGAAATCAAAATCAAAATGTGCCTTTACAATGAGATGCTAACGTTCATCATACCCTATCAAACCATATAATATTGTACGTGTGCTTGTTTTAGTGGTATTCTAATATTAATAAAATTTCTCCATCCTGTCATTCTGTATACATGACAAATCTAGTAAAATTAATTGCGCGAATTTAAGATTGCGCTAATGAGTCTATATCCCCGGAGAGCGCTAAAATTTGAGGGTGCTTATTTAAATACAAATAAAATAATCATTGCACTGTCAATCAACTACATTAAATTCACATCTTTAATTATTATATTTGCCTTCACAATGAGTTCTAACGTTAATCATATAATCCAATAACACAACGGTATGTTAGATTGTTCATAACAAATATCAGATTATCATTTACATTCAGTAATAAAATTCGTCAGATGCTCCAGTATGAAACGATTTTCTGAACTCCTCAGCAATCAGGGAAAATGATGGTCTGTGTTTTGGTTTCAGTTGCCAACATTTTAACATAAGGCTGGAATGACTAAAATACAAATAACACAAATTTAAAAGTGAGAAATTATTTACATATTTTTGTCATACAAATTTAGACGAAATAAATCCATTTTTGATTTTACAATAGTCCTTATAACAAAAAGGGAAGCGCTTAAAAACACTGAAGAAATGATATTGATAATAAATATCGTCTTAAATTTGCATAATAACTTTGTAATGGACTGGTAAAAAAGGCTTCATGGGCCTGATTTATCAACTATATCAACTTACAGGTCTGAGGCATATTCCGGTTTCGTCATCCTGTAGCCGGATTTGACTTTCTCTGGTAGATCTCGACTATTAATTCCGGGATAGGGAGTTTCACCTAGTGATAATCATTCAACAAAATATTTTTATATGAAGTACATAGAGGTATTAACAGGTATATACATGTATAACATATACAACTAGGTGTTCTGTGTTCTTTTTAACCGATACGTTTTGTGTTTCATTTTTCAGATAATAGCGTCTCACGAAAACGCCAAAGTATAAAAATCATAAATGGAGACAAGGCACTGGAAAAAAATTATTCTCATGATTCAAATGATTTAATTCATGCATATCATCTAAATTTACAAAGTGTTTAAAATTTTACGTAACTATTTTTATAAAGCATCATACATATTAAGAGCCAGTCTGCCAGAAAACCATGCAATAGGGTGCAAAAGCAATGTAATCGTACTGAGCTGATATTTTGCATACAAGATACCAATATGACAACTAGTGTCTGTACAAAATATTTTTTAAAACAATATTCCATGGGATTCTCTGTATAGAGCGCCACCTATATAGAGTCGTAAAATGCACCTGGAAATAAGGCAATTTCAGCAGTTTTAGCTTACAAAATATCGGTGTTTAACATCATGTTATAGTTTTATTCGTAAGATAATGTTATAAAACTATATATTAACTGTCAAACTATGTAAATACCCGAGTTAATTTTTTCCCTATATTTACTCATACCTGTTCAAATACCCTTAGTTTTGGCAAATTGCCAAAATGGTGAAATTTACCAATTTTTAATCTTGTATATTTTCCAAAGTGGTAAAAATATTTCAATGACATTTATTTTTCCTTTAATCATGGTTATATATCTACAAAATATAAAAAAAATCCAATTTTGGCAAATAATAATAGCACTGGATGTAAATACACCAAATTTGAAGGAAATAGTGGTTTAGCAGCTGTTACTCGATATAAGGATGCTCGCCACTCAGTTTTAAAATAACAAGCTTTTCATTACACAGACCTATATAAATTACTAAAGGATTAATAAAGGAGCTGAAAGAGAGAAAAAAATTATAGGTCTGTGCATTTATTTTGGAGCATCCATCCTTTGAAAATTTGACGGGAAAATATACATGTAAATATACATGTAGCTGGTTTCCACACAAATTATAGTTGCATCAATATACCATCAATAAGTCTATTGGTGATCCAGAAGTAGTAACTGAACTGGATATATTACATTACCAATATGTACTGGTCCCAGCAGACAAAGCCTCAGATCATATAGTTTTTATTTGTAAGGCACATTATATAATTGTTTATTAGAAGAACTAGGGTTTAATACGAATTCTGGTAATCCTACATACACAAGTAGCTCACTTTCAAAGGACGAGATCCTTCAAAATCACGTGTCCGTATTAAGCTCATTCGATATACCTACAACGGATACCGATTTTGAGCTACCATATCTATATTGGATACCTCAATTTCATAAAACAACATATAAGCAAAGATACATTGCAGGATCCAGCAAATGTTCTATCAAACCTTTATCTTAACTCCTTACCAAGATATTGACAGCCGTTAAGGAGAAACTTCAACAATACTGTACAGTTGCTTAATCCAGAAGCGGTGTAAATCAAAAAATTCTAAACAGCTTTTAGAAATTTTGAAGGCACAGTATCAAAACATATGACTTCTCTACTCTTTACACAATTATTCCACATCAAAAATTAAAAGAAAGACTTTTTAGCATCATAGACAACTGTGTTTTCACTGAAGGTGGTACCCAAAAATTTAAATATCTGGTGATTGGCTATCAGGATACTTATTTTGTCCAACACAACTCTGATTCTACACAAAAATACACTGATGTTGATATAAAAAACATGCTGGAATTTCTGATAGACAATATATTTGTAATGTTCGGAGAAGTGGTCTTTCAACAAACTGTCCTATGGGAACCAATTGTGCCCCAATTTGACCGACCTGTTCCTTTATTCATACGAAGCAGACTTCATTCAAAAACTGAATAAAAAGAAGAAAAAGTTATCAGTTTCCTTTAATTTCACATTTAGATATATCAACGACGTTTTGTCAATTAATAATGACAATATTCATACATATGTCAATGCTATATATCCCAGCGAACTTGAAATTAAAGATACAACAGAATCAAGCACACACGCGTCATACTTACACATTTTACTCAATATAAACACAGACGGAAAATTGACAACTAAGCTATACAACAAACGCGACGATTTCGCCTTTCCCATCGTAAATTTTCCACATTTAAGTAGTAATATACCAAAGTCACCCGCATATGGAGTTTATATTTAACAAATGATCGGATATGTCAGGGCGTGTTCAAAATATGAACATTTCATATACAAATGTAAACTACTCACTGACAAATTATTGACACAGGGATATCGAAAACCGCGTTTGATGTCAACGTTCCGCAAATTTTACGGTCGGTTTAATAGTCTTGTTTGCGATTACTCTGTTTCACTTAGTAAAATGTTGAGTTGCCTTTTCGTTGGAGGTTGTTGAGACGTCTGTACCAATTGTGACGAGGATTCACTCCTCCCGTATTTCATTGGACTTGACTGTGGACTCGCGGCGGGTGTGACCGGTCGACAGGGGATGTTTACTCCTCCATGGCACCTGATGCCACCTCTTGGTTTCCAGAGGTCCATGTTTGTCCATTTTCACCGGATTTGTATCTATGTCCTGGACATTCTATTGATTTATACTTTGGTATCTGATATTTTTTATATTAAAAATCATTAAGGCAAAGGGATAATTACAAGTTAGACCGTACTATTTCTGCAACTAAAATAATTTTAAAAGTTTGATATTCCTAAAAATGTAAACTTTCATGGTCAGAAATAGATTCACTTTATACTCTCCAGACACTGCAGTCCGCTGAAGTGTGTTTAACTGCACTGTGAAATGGGTATTGCAAGTGTGTTGTCATCGTAATTTGGATATTTTCCAACAAAAATACCAGTAAATGTGCAAAGTCACATTTCATATTCTCTATAATAAACTTACTCTGCATGGTAAATCTCTGTTTACAAACTGCAGAGTTCAAGTAAGGGGACATAATTCATAGACACATGTGGTTGTGTTTAAACTTTTAATGGCATTTTGGCAATTATCCATAAAAAAAACATAAAAAGATGACAACATGTATGTAAAATATGACCGAGGTCTCAGATTACTTGATGGTTTAGAGTTACAGAATTTTAATTGGAATTTAAATAATTGAGAAATTTATGAAAATATGGGAAAGTTTGGTGTAAAAATAGATATCTTGTTATTTGCCAAAATTGGATTTTTCATGTTTTTACAATATCCTTTGGACTATTCACTGATACCGGTTTCATTAAAACATTATCCCACTTCAGAAGATTAATGGACTCAAACTTCCTAAAAAAATCACTTTCGCCTACACCTACAAATCCTTCCACAATACCCCCTACCCCAAAATTGAGAGACACAAATATTTTTAAATATGGTTATGTTTTGTATATTAATGTCATTTTCAGCAAACACAAGATTAAATTGCCAGTAAAACTATTTAAAAAGTGAGTTTACTGCATTCAAACAATACACATTTTTTCATTATAATTTTAGTGGATTTTGGACATTTATGCAAATGAGGCTGTTACTAAAAATAGACATGATTAAAAAAAGTTTAAGATGCGTTTTCTTTGTCTTCATATGTATAAAACGTTTTAAAATTATAGATATAAAACATCTCAGATACCAAAGCATAAATCCTAAGGATGTCCAGGACACGGATACAAATCTGGCAAAAATTAACAAACACGAACCTCTGGAAACCAAGAGGTGGGATCAGGTGCCATGGAGGAGTAAGCATCCCCTGTCGACCGGTCACACCTGCCGTGAGTCGAGTCCAAATAAAATACGTGAAGAACGAATAATCGTCACAATTAGTACAGATGTCCCAACAACCGCCAACGAAAAGGCAACTCAACATTTCACTCAGTGAAACAGAGTAAACGCAAACAAGACGATTATACCGACCGTAAAATTTGCGGAACGTTGACATCAAACGCGGTTTTCGATATCCCTGTGTCAATAATTTGTCAGTGAGTAGTTTACATCTGTATATGAAATGTTCCTATGTTGAACACGCCCTGGGATATCGGATCATTTGTGAAATATAAACTCCATATGCGGGTGACTTTGGAATATTACTACTTAAATGTGGTAAATTTACGATGGGAAAGCCGAAATCGTCTCGTTTGTCGTAAACCTATTTGACAATTTCCCAGTTCGCTGGGATATATCGCATTGACATATGTATGAAAATTGTCATTATTAATTGACAAAACGTCGTCGATATATCTAAATGTGAAATTAAAGGGTACCGCTAGTTTTTTCTTCTTTCGATTCAGCAATTTCTAAATGGAGTCTGCTTCGTATGAATAAAGGAACAGGTCGGCCAAAAAAGGGGCAAAATTGGTTCCCATAGGAATGCCAACAGTTTGTTGAAAGACAACGTTCCCGAACATTACAAATATATTGTCTATTAGAAATTCCAGCATATTTTTTATATCAACTTCAGTGTATTTTTATGTAGAATCAGAGTGGTGTTTGACAAAATAAATATCATAATAACCAATCACTAGATATTTAAATTTTCGGGTACCACCTTTAGTGAAAAAACAGTTGTCTATGATGCTAAAAATTCTCTCTTTTAATTTTTTATGTGGAATAGTTGTGTAAAGAGTAGAGAAGTAATATGTTTTGATACTGTGAATTTGTGAAAAATTGTATGCCTTTAAATTTTCTAAAAGTTGTTTAGAAATTTTAGGTATCCACATCTGACTTACACCGCTTCTGGAATAAGTAACTGTACAGTATTGTTGAAGTTCTCCTTAACGGCTGTCAATATCTTTGTAAGGAGTAAAGATAAAAGTTTAGTAGAACACTTGCTGAACCCTGCTATGTTCCTCTCCTTATATGAAGTTTAGGTATCCAATTTAAATATGGTGGCTCAAAATCAGTATCGGTTGTAGGTACATCAAAAGAGCGTAATACGGACACGTGATTTTGAAGGATCTCGTCCTTTGAAAGTGAGCCACGTGTGTATGTAGGATTACCAGAATTCGTATTAAACCCTAACTCTTCTAATAAACAATTATAGTAATGCGCTTTGCAAATAAAAACCATATTATTTGAGGCTTTGTCTGCTGGGACCAGTACATATTGGTCATGTAATCTATACATTTCAGTTACTACTTCTGGATCACTAGATACATAGGGATAACGTGTTTTCATGCTTCCTTTAAGTTTTCGAATACGAGATTTAATCAACCATCGTATAACTTCTAGTGTTCAGACAAAGCGTCTGGTTCCACGTCCTCACGTTTAGCCTATCGTCTGTCATAATCCTCGACAGAATTCATAATTAAACTGAAATTCTGACGCCAAATAAAGGAACGAGCATCGCCGTTTTTAGGACCTCTTAAAATAAGATTTTTGAGGTTTTCATTTTCAACAATAGAAACGTGGCCGGTAATGACATGCCCGACAGGATTATATTTGAAGGGAGATGATACACATGAACATGTGACGGTGTTGTGTAGAAGATGGTTGATGTCTAGGCTCTGCAAAACCCGTTTGTAATTGAATACCTTGGATGCTATGCTAGATGTACAGCTATATGAAATGCAAGGCGTGGTCTTCAGTTTAAAATATGGCGGAACACAGGACTGAACTTTTTTGTGATTAAGAACATTGCCAATGTTTAAAGCGTCTATGCCTTTATTTGTAAATTTAAGTTTTAGGAAAACACGTTTCTGTTCAGAGCAGTCATCGTTTGTAACGCGTGTAGGCTTGAATAGTCTGTGATAAGAGGTGTCTATGGAGTTCAATGAGTATTCTGGAGTTGAAGAATCCGTGTAGGGGTTCATTCTTGCTTCCTGAAAAAGTTCATTAAGTAGTGCAAAAGGAACAGAATAAAGTTTGCTGCGAATGTGATGAAGGCCCATTTTTGTTAGCGTAAGGTAAAAGAGATGAAAAAGTGGCATCATGTATGTTGGGTTTTCAAAAGTTCCGACATGCCATTTGGACGATTTTTTTCTATTTTGCATGTTTTTTGGCAGACTGACTCATTAAAGGACATAACCTGTGTTTGAAAAAAAATGTTTCGTTTTTTACTGCTTAGATTAATGTACGAAAACAAATAAGAGCTATACGCAGAGATAAAAATTCTGATATTCCTACCTTTTGTGTGAAAATAAGATCAGGTCCTGTGTCGTGTGCATATACAAATAGTGAGAATTAATAATTGTCAAATTGTGTTTCTCAAGCAAATTTCATAAAATATACTACTCAAAGTTTGCTAAGCATCAAGTTTTCCACACATCATTGTGAAGTCTATATTATATATATTTATGATATTTACATTAGAAATTGTTTAGTGATGGACCGAGAAGGTGTCCAGTGTACACATAATCTTGAATGTCCGTCAGTTTCCTCGTGCAAGTAGTGCAAATGAGGTGACCTGTATTATCATAGTGTTTATTTTACGCTGCATACATGTACCCAACATGTGTAGGTTACTCAGTCTTTACTTTCACTTGAAAGACTGAACGGTAATGACTGAATTATGGCAAATGTGAATGTTAGATGGCATTTATCGGATGGAGACATGTGGCGGGCGGATGGAATGGTGGAGCAAAATGCTCTTCATCGTGAGTTTGGCGAGGCACTTGATGTGCACAATACGGTTATCACTAGAGCCAGGGCGAGGTCCAACAGTATGGTACACCTGTAACGCGAATGATAGGGCAGAAGAAGGGCTACTTCTGCGGCTGATGATAGTTTTCTGGATATAGAGGCTTGAAGAAACCGTTTTGCAACTGCAACACAACTTCGTTCTGAATTTCAAAATGCTTCCAGGGTCCGTGTTTCATCCCAACCCATACGTACACGTTTTTGGTCGAGAAGACTTACATACAGATCATGCTGTCTACAAACCACCGCCAGTTACGATATGCCTTGGCCGTGGACCATGCTGGCTGAAGCTGGATTGACTGGCGTCCTGTCCTCTTTACCGACGAGTCTCGGCACTGCATAGACTACACGGATAGGCATGCTAGAGTATGGCGAAAGTCAGGGGAAAGGTTTCATGCTGCAAACATTGCTGAACACGAACGGTATGGCGGAGGCTGGATAATGGTCTGGGGTGAAATCACTTGGGAAGGACGCACTGACCTCGTTGTCTTTGACAGAGGCACACTGGCTGCTCGGTGGTATCGAGATACACAAGTAAGTCTGTATGTTGGTGCAGTTGGTGATGGGTTCATTTTGATGGACGATAATGCCCGTCCGCATAAAATCAATGTCGTCCAAGAGTACTTGCAAAGAGAGTTTGGACAAGCCAGTCCTATCCTTGACCTAAATCCCATTAAACACATTTGGAATGAGTTAAAAGCCCGTCAGGTCCAACAAAGAAGCAACCAGGGACTTGGTGCATTCCTTGTAGAAGAATGGAACGCAATTTCACAAGCGGTAATACAAAATCTGATAAGGAGCATGCAACGACGGTGTCGAGCTGTCATCGTTATTATACCCAAATCAGTTCCATCGATAGGTTTTTTTTCGCAAAAATTGTTTTTTTCTCAATTATCAACATACCCATCTTAAACATTATCCCATTCAAATCCTAAACCACCAAAACGCATTACAAATGTTAAGACATTTGTCTATAATGTTTTATAAATCACCAATGAGGTGCATGAAAATAAAAAAAAAACTAATAACTGGCACACAGCAAAACATATGTACAAAAATATTATTGGTGCTTAAGAATCTTTGAGTAGTATACATAGAAATTTGAGAAAATTTATGTTTGTTTTCATCTTTTTTATTGTTCAGCAAACCTAAATATTTAAAAAAGAAAGAAAGAATTTTGGGAAAATAGGTAATTAATCAAATAGTTAATTAATCAAAGCGTTTATACCTAAACTAAATATTTCCCACATGACGATTCCATAGGACCAAACGTCACTCTTTGTAGTTGCATCTTTTGTGGAAACCATGCACTCAGGGGCCATCCATTTTTTGGGAATTTTCTCATGCTAAAATAAAAATCAAAGGCACGAATGGCCACAATGACGTTGAACACTTAAAAATGACAAAGCATGTTTTCTGTTGGTATTCCTACAAAATCTAACAATCTAGTAAAATAACATTTAGGTGGATTCAAATCTGTAGTTGATAAACTTCTATTTTTGAAAAGAGTACAGGGGAGTTAACACATAGATCACAACAACACTCAATCAACTTTGTTTTAGGCCTACAGCATAAGCTCGTAGTCGGAAACGAGCTTGAAAACATGGATATGAGAACCAAAACTACATCGTGTATGTTTAATTACTGGTGCATTATATCATACTTAACATCACTTATATTAATCGTGTATGTACATATATATTGCTACTATGTTACCTGTCAAACCATCATTAAATTAATTTTGCCGTTATAGTTGTAACACCCGCGACCTCAGTCCTTGTCTTATCCATAAATTCGTCTAAATTATTCTGTAGCTGCAATTGTCAAACAATTAAATACTCAAGATTGAGTGTCAATTTGTTTGTATTACTTATTCCAAAATTTTACATACTTCAAAGACTGTCGCGCGATCCTTATTAGTTTTAGTGAACACAGCTTGTAGTGTCTTGAAAGTCTGAATGAAGACTTCCCAGCGGGGTGCCGAGATAACGGAATCATCCAAAAGTATAAACTATATAGGATAGACATAATGTAAACGATGTATGTTTGTTACGCAGTTTCTGACAGTCTTGAATCCCAGTGCTATCGTAACGTGAAAGATAATAATTTTGTGACTTGATCATGTTTACAGTGCATTACGCACACACGAGGTCACATTTAACAGTTCTATTAAGCATAATTACAAATGAGTGTTTGGAGTAGGCCTCTAGATTATCCAACGAAGAACGTTAAAATACGATGAATCTAAGACGGAAAACTTCACCACGTGCTTAATGTTCGATCTATGTCAACAACATCAAGCCTCTTAAAACATTATCAATTCATAAATAAATTTTCAGATTCCAATTGCAGTTCCGAAATACGTAATAAGATGATAAAAGTTGTTAAACCCGTGAAGGAGATAATGGTTTAACATGTACATGGATACGAAACAATGCTAGCTCTTCCTCCCTCTTAGAATCTCTGTATTCATAAGATAGAAGTAGATCCTGATGTGTACAAATGAATATAGTAAGCCTAATATATCGATTCATTTATCAAAGTTATCATAAAAATTTAATTTGCCTGCTAATATTGTTAATAGCATGGTGGAAGTTACAACAAATGCATGAATAGAAAGAACACACGCTGAATATCATTGTTGAAAGTCTTAGTTTTAGTGTTCTATATTGTTTTGAGGCTGCAGACAAAAACTGTGAAGAGTCGGAATCTGCATAATCCCTATATGACATTTCGCTTTGCTCAACGTCATTAAAATACAAGTAAAGTTCAGCATTAAAATAACTAAAATGTTGCAAAGAAGACCATGTTTAACACCAATAATATAACACTTGTCATTTTCATTGTTCAAACTTTCATTTCATCGATACCAGACTTGACTTCGCAGTTTAATGTAAATACAAGGTAAAATGCCTTATCAGTCCGCTTAGTCGTTAACATTTACGATTATATCAGTATAAATTGGGTTTTTTTGTTTTGTGTTTATTTATTTAGTTCGTATCTTCAAATCCGCTATGAAACATGTTTACCTTTCCTTGGTTTTCATCTTTATTTTCTTTTTGTACTTGCATCGGACCAAAACCTGCAACCTTAACTTCAAGTTGTGACGTCAAAAGAATGTTCCTAGCTGCCAATCGACGGTGAACAATCTAACAAACAAAAAACGAATTTTGTTTGCGGTTTATTTTGTATTTCTAATATTTTCTTCATATAATTTTATTTACAATATTGAAGTGTATTTTATTTGAATATTGTTTAATTTGCAATAAATATAATATATCAATAATGTATAAATGATACAGAGAAAGGGAAAGAACTCCGAGGAACGTCAATTTTAATCACAGATAAATAATTAATTATTTACTCACTAGTACAAACCATTTGGGTAGTGTATTGCCTTTGTATTATACATATAAATATATATGTGAATGTATATGTTCACTTTCGAACACACATGTTTTCAGTCCATCATGCGTTATATGCTTACCTTTTTACTAGCCAGGTGCTCCATACCTTTGGCTATATCAAGCGCCATCCTGTACAATCGTTCAATTGTTTCTTCAGTAACGATTGACTTTTGCTGCAAGAGCCAATCTCTGAGTGCTCCCTTTTCACAGTATTCTAGTAATATGTAAACTCCAACTGTTAAAGTGGAAAGTATATTGAAAAGTAAAGTGAGGTAAACGTACAAATACGGAAGAATCACGAGATACAAAAACAAGTCAAATGCCTACCGTATCAGTAAAAATGATTAAGTCAAATTATTTCTGATAAAACAAGTACTAAAACAAATTCATATCTTTGCCAAATCCATTACCTGATATTGGAATAGTCTACTTCTGAAACCATTAAAATGTCGACAAATTATATGATTAGTTGGCAGAGAAGGAAATAGCTGAAGTAAGTATTTCAATCGAGTAAATATCTACTGCTACGTCTCTATACTTAGACTTTGTTGAAGTGGACAAGTATACTTAGTAGATAATCCGTTTACATAGTACCGAAAAGGAAATCAATGATTACCCAAAGATGGCTTAGACAATATATATAGGTTTAGTGTTACACCTTGTCTCACTCCACTTTTTCTTTCGTACCTAATCCTCAATTTAAAAATTATTCTGAACTGATGAAGCTAGTTTTGCTGACAGAAACGATCGTCTAGAGCAATTCATCGACCTTTTTCTTAAACTCATAACTTGGATATAAAGCGTATTTACAAATAAATACCCAATTTGAAAATGATGAAAGGATACTATAAATACAAATTAAGTTGTTAATCTTTAAGCGTGTTTTTTATTCTTTATTTGATCAAACTTATATAAACCAGACACATATACAGAAGCGTTAACAAATAAGAAAAGACTCACTTTTAAATTTTAAATGTCCAAATGAAGGGGCTGTGCATAAGGCATTTTGATTCTAAGGGCCCCAGAAAAAGAGAGTTTAAAATCGTAGTATTTCTCATCGCTCATCATTGATTTTCCCTGTAATGTACCCTGATTATGAGGGTAAATTACCAGTTCAACTGTTGAAAGATAGATGGTATTTACCCCGGGTGCAATGGCATTGTCTTACATAAATGATGATTTAATCATTACGTTATAAAACTTACAAGCCTCGTTATCATTGACGGCTCCAACAAAGCCAAGGACATTCTTGTGGTCTCCAACTTCTTTAGCATGGAAGTTGACTTTAGCTTTCATCAAAAGCAAATCTTCTTCTGTATAGTCGCCTGAATAGCAAATTTATTCAGTTTTTTCTTAACTTGAAAATTCATTAAATGAATAAAATAAAAACACAAAAGGTATGGTTTTTATAAAACATCAGATGCACAATTGAGGGATTGTTCGGATATAAGTATTTATTACCAATGTGTTAGATCGATAAGCTTA